>CATIWQ010000886.1:0-32024 GCA_949673415.1 Euphorbia schlechtendalii
ATTCGTCGGGCCGGGCTCGGGTATTTATATAAAAACCAAGCCCGGCCCATAAATCTTCGGGCTTTGACGGGCTCGGGCTCGGGCTCGGGCCGGGCTTTTTAAAAAAATGCGTGTCCAAGCCCGGCCCATGGAAGCGGGCTCGGGCCGGGCCGGGCGGGTAGCTCGTACCCGCCCGACCCGCGAACAGGTCTATAAAATAATAATAAAAAAGACTTAATTGAGATAATATATTTAACTTTGAAGTTGCTTTTATTATTGTTCATTAAAAAATTAATTAATTTGATGACTCAATCTTCTATTTGGTCTTCTAGATGTAGAAGATCAAATAGACAATTTGCTACATTTATTGTGCCATGTCATCTTGGAGAGAGAAAATAGAAGATCTAGTGTAGAAGCATTTTGTAGTTGATAGTCTATTTTTATTTATGTGTCAAGACTATGATTGGAATGGACTAACTACTAAAGATGCTCATATATTACCACAGGGAAATGTGATTAATAAAGATTTCATTTTTTTTAATAATGCTATTTAATAAAAGCAAATTATATGCAACACATGCAATCGATCCAACTTGTACATAAAGAAAACCAGTCAACCGTTTAACGCTTGTCTTTGGTGAAGCCATTAAAATTGCAACTTTCCGAGAATCCTAACAAACGCTAAGCTACAAAACTGCCCATCTGTCGTTTTGACAATAATCATTTCTCTTCATAAAAATGAAAACAGAAAATGAAACAGTCTAAGCATATAATTGGTCGGTCATATTCTTGGGTGACAGCTATAGCCTATCACATAGTATAAAAATTTGATTTCACACTAAATGTTTCTTCTTCTTTGTTCACGGGCTTCAGCATTTTTGCTTTGTTTTTGACGATTTTTCTCCAGTTGGGTATCTTATCACTACAGCTCTTGTTAAGAGCTGTTGAGAATAGTGGACAGCTTCGAGCTTGTTTTAATGGGTTCTTGTTTTAGTGTAAGAATCAAAGCTGAAAGTCCTCTTCACCATGGTATGTTTTTTTTTTTTTTTTTTTTTAATTCATCTCACTTCATTGCAACTCATGTTATGAGATTCTTTAATGCAAACAATGTTTTTGTTTTCTTGTATAAACCCTTTTCTTGAAGTGGAGTTGTTTGGTGTAATCAGACAATTCAAAAGGCCACAGCTTTTAGCTTTCCTTTTGTAGAAAGTTAATAATCATATGTATGGTTTAGATATCAATGTCGGTTTGGATGCTGAGAAGATTAGGGATCAAGAATTTGGATGCTTCAAATTTGGGAAATAAATTCCAGAATCCAAACAAAGATTCTGAATTTGATTTACTGATTTCACTGCAGTGTTTCCGTGTACGATTCCTGATTAGAGGCATTTATCTTTGAACAATAATCAGACATCTTTGATCACAGTTTTCATCTCTTTTCACTCCTAAAATTAGCAACCATACAAATATTGAATTTTGGGATTTTCGCTGTCCACTTAATGATTAGATATTGAGTTTTCGAAGTGGATTTCTCAATTTTTATTTGGAATTATGGATTGACGAGCTACGTCTAAATTCAGTGTTAGATTTGTATTTCCAATTTTGATCAAGGAACTGAAAGCTTCCTCTTTAGCCAACTACTACACATTATAGACATTTGCTTTTAAAATTGAATCCCTCCTGATAAATGATTCAAGCTTATATTTTTACAAGCAAGTATTGTTGGTTAAACTTATATGTTACAATTCTTGTTCATCAACCATACTAATTGTGTTGTGCAGGATCAGACTCAAAACATGGTGGCAAAGGGGGAGATTACATGAGTGGATCAAGCAGCAAATTCTCTTCGATAACAATGCCTTCGACTCCAAGAACAGAAGGCGAGATCTTGCAGTCTGCCAATCTGAAGAGCTTCAGCTATAACGAGCTAAAATCCGCAACTAGAAACTTCCGGCCCGATAGTGTGTTAGGTGAAGGCGGATTTGGCTGTGTTTTTAAGGGTTGGATTGATGAACATACCTTAACACCTGCCAAACCAGGTACTGGCATGGTTATTGCTGTCAAAAAGCTTAATCAAGAGGGTTTCCAAGGCCACCAGGAATGGCTGGTAAGCATTTCCTATGCTTTTAGGCCCACTTTGAGATTGCTTTCCCGAAAAACTCCATTTTCAAGCTTTCTCAGACTTCTGTCTTGAAAAGTTCCGGAAATAAATAGCAAACAGACTGTTTTTTATTAATATTATGTGTCAAAATCTTCTATCCAATGCCAAAATATGTTATTCTATGAAAAGTTTGTGAGTGGAGTTTTTCAAGGCAACAATCCCAAACAGACCCTTAGTATTCAGTTTTCCTCTGGTAACGCGTGATTGATGTTTTTTGTTTGGAATATAGGCTGAAATAAACTACCTTGGACAACTAGATCATCCGAATCTTGTTAGATTGATTGGTTTTTGTTTAGAGGACGATCACCGACTTCTGGTTTACGAGTTCATGCCTAAAGGCAGCTTGGAAAATCACCTTTTCAGAAGTGAGTAATCCTTTTTTTTTCAGTCCATTTCGATTTCGATTTTTCAATCAGCTAAAACAGTTTCAATGAGATTGACATATTGAATGAAATCAACAGGGGCTGCTTATGTTCAACCACTCTCGTGGAATCTCCGAATAAAGATTTCCCTTGATGCCGCTAAAGGTCTAGCCTTTCTTCATAGCGATAAGGCCAAAGTGATATACCGCGACTTTAAGGCTTCCAACATCCTGCTCGATTCGGTAAGTGGTAGAATTTTTTGAATTTGGCTTTTAGTGAAGTTAATGTAGTTACATTACACGCTTTAACTCGGTTTTTGTTTAAATTGTGATATGGCAGAACTATAAGGCAAAACTCTCTGATTTCGGGTTAGCGAAAGACGGGCCAACAGGGAGCAAAAGCCATGTTTCAACACGAGTAATGGGCACCTATGGATATGCAGCTCCCGAGTATATGGCGACAGGTATTGCCGCCACTTTGCTCATTTTCTCATCGGGCCCTGAAATTTCAAAAGTTTCAATTAGCCACCTGAAATTTGGAAAAAGCCCACCAGTTTGCCCCCCTTAACGTTACGTGTCAACTTCTGGTTGGAGTGAAAAATAAAGTCAAACCAACCATAATCTCACGTGGCATTGAGATGTAAACGGGTGCATTTAATTGGAACTTCTGAAAGTTCAGGTGATATTAAGCAAAAGTTTTCAAGTTCAGGGATCTTGATGCATTTAGCCTTCTCATTGAGATGCTTTTTTCATTTCGTTTTGTCTTCTTTGTTGTGAAGGTCATCTAACGAAAAAGAGCGACGTGTACAGTTTCGGGGTGGTTCTGCTTGAAATGTTATCAGGAAGGAGAGCGATAGACAAAAACCGGCCAGCGAGGGAACAAAACTTAGTGGATTGGGCGAGGCCTTATCTTAACAGCAAACGCAGAATATTCCAAGTCATGGATGCTCGCCTCGAAGGCCAGTATTCGGTAAAAGATGCTCTAAAATCAGCGAATCTTGCAGTGCTATGCATATCGCCAGAACCGAGGTTAAGACCGAAGATGGAAGAAGTGATAAAAGCACTACAACAGCTGCTCGAGCCGAACAATGATAGTGAAGGATTTAAGGGCACACGAGGCGATGCTGTTCAAAAGGGTCACCGAAGTTCGAGCAATGGTCCGAAATATCGAAGGAGAAGTACCAATGAAATTTCTGATACAAAGGCTGCTTCATATCCAAGGATAGCTGCTTCTCCTCTACGTGCATGACGGGAAAAAGATTGGTTAATTTATTACTGTGTGTGAGATGTATGCAAATTATGTATAACCTAACAGTCTGTTTGTTGTACAGTTGTTCTCAATAACATCTGGTGGAATTTCTTATTCGTGAAAATGATACCTGTCTGCCCATCTCTTCCAGAATTTAGCTTTGAATGTGTAAAACAGCTTATTACAAAAAAGAAGAGTCAAATAGTTGAGTGCATTAGTTAAACAAAAGATATTATATTAGCGTGAAAAAACCAGTGTTATAAACAGGGCCGGCCTGAGTAAGGAGCGAGGTGAGCCACCTCTCAATTTCGGATTTTTCTGACAAAAATAAAATATATATTAATACATCCGTAAACAAATGGCAGGGAAAGTAAACTAGTTCAGTGGCAGGGTGTGCCTGTTTGTCTCCAATGACCAGTGTTTGACTCCGAAAGATACTAAACTACAATCAAATCATATATAGTAAATGGTAAATCCAACAGCCACCGACCCTCAAAATAAAAAATAATAATAATTAAATATTTAATAACATTTTTAATTAACAAGAACTAATATATTAATTTTTTACTTAATTTTATCATTTATTAAAAGAATTAGTAGCCAAACAATTTAAAGTTTAACTTGGTTCATGAATTACTGTATTTTCAGGTTAAATTTAAACAATTATTACAACGTAACAACATAAAAAAATGAAATGAATTGGATAGTTTAAAATTATAATTTGAATTATTAAATCCAAATTCAACATATGTACTATAATCATAAACATATTTTGATTAAAATCCTATATATTAATAGTTCGGTAGAAACTTAAGAAGTGTTTAGTAAAAATTGAACAAAAAATGCTGAATTGGAAGCTTAGTGAAAATTAGTACTACCTAAATGTTATGACAATTTCTAGTAAGAAAATGTAATATTAGGGAATAACCATTAAGTAACAGCTCAATGCTCCAAATATTTAGAGAATTCCAAAATCACAAACAAAAATAAAAATTATTTTTGTTGACAAGACATTTTGTTTACTTCTTCGATAATCTTTCAATGGTAATTCATGCAAAAAGATTTACAGTGACATATTTATTGCAAATTTTGTTCATGTTTTATCAAAATTATAGTAGTTTAAAGAAACAAAACATGTTTTTTTGTTAAAATGAAACCATTTTTGAAATTTAACTCGTGACTATAAATATAAAAAACATGAGTTAACAAATTCTGTAACTATAAATATAATAACACATAAATTAACAAAAAAATTTTAATTTTTAATGAAATATTAAATTTGATGTTGAAAACTTTTGTATATATATCTACTTTTACGAGGGTCCATATTTTGTTTCCGTTATCAGGACGACCTTGGTTATAAAAAACTATTGGAAATACCCGGTCCACCATGAGTGGGTCAATCGGGTCAAATGATCCGATCCAATTTAGTTATTTGGACAAAATTGAAAAGTTATAGAACTTTAAAAAATTAATTGTAAATAATTAAGAGTTTAAGCTCTTAATTGCAATTAATCAAAATTTCATTCCATATATATACACATGTATTGGACGTGTATACACAGGAAAACATTCACAATTGATTTGATAATGAATCATCGTTCTTTCCAACCAAATTCTCTATCCCGGGTTTTCATCTCGCGACGAAAACATTGCAAATCGTTCATTGTCGATCTTCATCACTATAGAAGTTGTGGATACACACCCATACTCCGACAAATTATGAGATGGATCCAATTCGGCATTCAATGCGGCGTTCTTCGATTTTGTGCATACGGAAAAGGTAAGTACCGAATTTGTTTCTGATTTACGTTTACCATCAATGGTATCATGAGCGGGTTTGTTTTTGCAATGATTTACATGTATAATTTGTTTCTACATATTCTGAAATTTCTGAAATTTTGTTTCCGGAATTCGATGTCATGTTCTTCATGAATTACGTAAATAAAGTGTGAAAATGGAGAAAATTTGGTGTTTTTGGAGCGTTTTAACGATGTTTACATGTTTTGGGCCTGATTTTTAGGAAAATTTGTTGTTCCAAAGTTCATATGGCATGTTTAAGTGACTGGGTTCGTTTTTTGCCAAAAATTACGTGTTTTGACCAGAAAAAGTTTCGATTTTAACGTTGTTTTGTGTAAATGAAAAATTTTCGTTCATTTTTTCGTAAAACGGACCATGCCATCGGACTCAGAACGCAAAAACGAGTAAGATTACCAAAGTCCGATGGCCAGGAACCGCCGGGAAAGCGGTGCGTGGCAAGCACGCGCCACATGCCCGCGGTTATCACCGGCAACGGAACGGTTACTAGCGCGTGTGTGACACACACCTGTGTCGTTCTGTTGTGACTGTTTGACACGTGGCGGGATGGTTAGGCCACATGGCGATCGGTCAACCAAGCCTGGTTGACCGACCAATTATAGAATGCCACGTGGCAGTCAACACGTTGACTGTCACGTGGCTCTCATCAGACGGTCTATTTGTTTTTCCCCATTTTCGTCTCCTAAGTAAATGGTGATTTTTTTAGAATTTTTTGAGGTTCAGAAAATATTGTTTTTCATTTATTTTATGTTAATAAATACTTAAAAATTATGAAAAATTAGTTTCTGAATTTTTAAAATATTTTCTATTGGTTAGAAAATAATTTTGAACCTACTGGAAAATAATTGATAATTTTTCATATGTTGATTAATTTTGGTAATTATTTTCTTTATATATTTGTATTAGTTACATAAATGAAAATATATCATTAATATCCAAATTAATTATTATACAATGGTTGAAATTAATTATACATGTGAGGTATAATCTGATTGAATATATTTTAGTAATATATTTATTTATTTTTTAGTTATTTGTGTAATGATTATTTGAATTATTTATGTGTTATATAACTTTAGTTAAGTACTTTTAGTAATATACTTAAATAATCAACCATTTAGATAATGATTAAATTATTTTATAATTGTGATAATATAAAATATGATAAAAATATGTTTTGTGTAAATTATTTATGTGATAATTAAATTAAATTTATATGTGGTATAAATTATAAAATTATATTTTAGTAGATGGTCAATTATGATGCAAACCCCATGTAATACCGAGCATCTATTCAGTGGAAAAGAGCCAAGAGGAACTTGAGGAAATCGATTCTCAAAATTATACTTTTTAATTTATATATAATACATAGTATATTATTTTATTGTATTGTATACAGAAATGCAATTTTTTTGTGTAATGATTATTACTTTGTAAAACATAGTTTTACAATTTTAATTTTCAATTTGTTTAAATGATAAAATTATGTATAATTGGACATCTGGGTTCCTTTTTAAAATAATTTGATTTGTTATCATCAAGTTCGATCAAAGGAAATAACTCTAAATATAATGAGTTGACCTACGGTGATCATTATAAACATCATAGTAGATGTTGTTGTAATTTTTGGATTATAATACTTAGAGTATAATTTAATTACAATAAAACGTAAAATAATTACACACGTTAAATATATTATGTGACGATTGACAATATAAGTCATTGTCATTTTGTTTAACCATCGTTAATATGTGTTTGTTTGTTTATATTTTTTAATAACAAGTTTTATGCATGTTTTGTTATTGAATAATTTTGGGATTGTGTTTTATTATGCCTAGATCTAAGTGATTTATTTAATTTATATATTGTTAATTATTTTATACTTTATACTTGTTTAAAGACATATAAAATACATTATATATTTAAATCCTTAATAAAACTTTTAGGACTAATAAGCCCTATTGAATCCCAAATTAGTTTCAATAATAATGCATAATAAAATTATCTAATTTTTATCGATAAATGCCATTAGTTAAGTAAACTAATAAACTACAACAGGTCCAAACTACATTTAATGATATAATTTATAGTTAAAGGAACTATAACAAACAATAAAAACACATATAATTACTATTGTACGATAAATCGAACTGAATTAAATGCAAGTGTTTTCACCTGGTAGATGATGGGGTATTTATATCTTTTTCGATATTGGGGTTGATTCTTACATTTTCTTGGAAAAAGTTTGTATTTAAGTCAATAGTAATTAATACACAATTGCTCGTATAATTAACTTAAATCCTAATATACGTGTTTAGTCTCATCGTTACTGATTAAAGAATATCATTAATGATTTCTGCTACTAATATGTTTGTAGCAGACGTAGATTCTTAACTGTAGTTATTAGGTTATCTGGAGGTTGAAGTTTGACTTTGTGATTGAGGAATAAAAAGTCCTCTTATACTTTGAACATTGTTGTGTATGAGTTCAAAGAGAGTGACACAAACCAACTTAGGCATGATAAGAATTTTTTTTTCATGGGGGAGGAAGAGTTCAATGACCTATATCATTTTGCTTGGTGCTATAAGTGATTTAATTGCTGCAATTCATGTAAGAGAGACATGTTCAAATTTTATCACTAAATTGAAAGAAATTCTTACTAGTGATCAGTTCTTCGTTTTGAGTGAGAGCATATGTGATGCACTTAACTTATTCTTATAGAATCAGTTCATTTAATGTAGTTACAAGTTTCTTGGAAATTGTAGAAACTGTTCTTCTTATATCCAAGATTCTTCCTAAATGCATTTGGCATAAGGAAAGTCTTAAGGAGATAGTTCTTAAGGCAACAAATGTTAACTTACATTAGAATATCCAAAAAGGGAAGAAGAAAAGTACAAATGGTTCTGAACCATTCGAACATAAATTTAATGGGTTGAAAGGTAATAAATAGTAAAATCACGAAGGTGATTTGCTAAATTGCCACTATAGAGGCATTGTGCAACCTGGTACACGTAATGTATATTCTAAAGTAAATTATATTGTACTATGCTAAATGTTGTTGATGGAATCTTATCCTCTGTGGATTATTGATTCAAGTGCAACATGTGACATGATCATGGACCATAGTATCTTTTTGTACTTTCGATAACCTATATGAGAAATATTGAAATTTATATCAACATCGAAATGAGTTGAAGTTCTATAGATTGACACATGTGGAATACAGTTGCAGTGAGCGCAAATTTAATAGCTACATGATTTGTTGTATTCTCATATTATTTGTCAAAATTTAAATTTGTGATATGGTTTGATGAACGATAGGTTCATCTTTGAATTTTTTCGACAATTAAGTTTCTTCATTCCTTAACTGTAGATTTATGAATTTAGTTCCTAAGCAAATGGTTTTATTGTAATAAATGTGCATTACAAATTATCAAGCGGATAATGTCTATTTTCCAATAACTAACTCTTCTTTAAGAAGAAAATGTTAGTATATCGTATAGACGTTTGTATCACATAAGCTACGAAGAATACGTCTTCTAGGCTTGATGGTGATGGGTAGTTTATAAAGATTAAATTATCAACATGTGATGAGTTCCATTTAGAGGAAATCAAACTTATACTCCATTTCAAAAGAAACTAGAACTAAAATCAATTGCAACTTATTCATTTCGATATATGTGATTCAATAAAAAAGGTAAGGCATAATGTTCATACTTGTTATGACATCATCTACTTGATTACCCATAAATCTGAAGCTTCTAGCTATCAAAAGATTTATGAATCTAGTAATAAATCAATTGAATTTAACTGTAAAGCATTGGAACTAAAGTGGTAATAAGTACTTTTCAATTAAGCTTATAGTTTTATGTGATGAAGGGATTAAACATCTGTTGTTCATCCCTAAACTCTATATAAGTATAGAATTAATGAAAGGAGAAAGTTGATTCTTCTTCTAATGGTTAAGTAATATACCGAACCAAGTACCTTCAAAGTCTGTCTTTTCCAATCCATATGTGACATGGACTGGAAATATATCTAATTTATCCTGATTATGACATTAAGGTTGTATCAATTTCTTCCACACTACCTTGATGATTTTGGAAAATTGAGTCCAAGAGGTAGATGGAGTGTCTTTTAAGACACTCAAACATATTAAAATGATATGTTTTTGTGGGGGAGAATGCGGATAGATCTGTAAAATTTTGAATCATGAAATATCAATTTCTTATAAATGAGTTCTATAGATTAAGTGTATTAGGTAAAAAAACATGTCCTTTTATTAAGACTCTTGAACTTAATGTTTTGGATATATCTTCAAGTGGGAGTAAGTCAAATGTATTAGTTCATAATGATCACATTAATAAGGGATCTTGTTCCATGGTGGAGCCGAGAACCCAAATTGTTATTGTTCCAAGTGGGAGCCAATTTTATTGGTCTAAGTGGGAGTCAATATTGTTAACTCAAGTGTGAGCTTAGATCATTACACTATTTCTGCTTCGAGTGGGAGCATAGAAATGAGCTTAAAAGGAAGAATTCTGAGGCATGATAAATGTATGAGACATATTTACGAAGATTCGGAGCCTAAGTAATTAAAATGGAAAATTGTTCCAACCTTGAAAATTAAGTGTTTAAAGGGAGATGAATAGTTACATGTGATGGAAGAAGAATTAAGTTAACATGCCTGAAGGACATAAGAATTGAGAATAAGTTGATTCCCAATGTATAGTAAAAACATTAGGCTTATAGTTAAAGAATACATATTTTCAAACTGATAAGAATATATTCTTTCCAATTGTGATAATTACATCTATATGAATTATTTCAACTTCAGTAGTTGTATCTTCCTTAAAGTTACATCAAGTAAGTGTATGGACCTTTATTTTCAAGGGAGAATTGTCATGAGAGATCTATATGGCAAAATCCAAAGGATTTGTCCCAAAGATTTGTAAATACGAGGTTTCTTAAATTGAATAAGTCAATTTATTATCTCATGAGGTTTTGAGGTTATGGTATTTGGAATGGTAAAGGAGAACCATTATGTATGTACCATACTAGTGAAAGATTGGGTGTCGAGTAACTTCGTGATGTAAGTCATGAGAAAGTATGCATAGATCCTAGGATCGAGATCTAAATGGATAAGATAATTAGTATCTTTGTCTCTGGAATCTTAGTGTAAATATTTGTTTTGAAACTCCTGTCAAGTGGAAGGATATGGAAAATATTCCATATGTTGGCATTACATATGTTATATTATACTCCAACCTAATATAACTCATGTTGTGTGCATTGAAGTGATACATTAGTTTATTCCAGTAATTGAGCATTGGAAGACGGTTAAGAAATTGTCAGATACTTGTGTATGATCATTGGTTACGCTATAATGTATTGAACTAAGGAAATAGACCTTATAGAATACATAGGTGCCTATTAGCTAAGGCTAAGGGTGGAATTGTGTTTTTCTAGTTATGATAAAATATTTCGTTTGACAAAAGAGACTATTGAGTCTTCTTACCCTAAGTGCTCCAAATAAAATGTTGATTATTTATATAGATAGTCAAACATCGATATCTTATGCGATAGACCCGAAATATTGTAGTGACAATAAGTATATCGATATCAAGTATTTGTTAGTTGTAGACTAAATAACACAAGGAGAGGTCAATATGATGTATTTATCTACTCATTGTATGCTTGTAGATTTGTTTACAAAGTATGTCTCCGAAAGATGTATATGTGAAATATATCAAAGAGTTAAATATGCGTAGATTATATTTATTTGATTACCTCATTTATTATATCCTTCAAATCGTGAACGATATTGTGATAATATAAATGAAAATTATTCTATGAGAAATGTATGTGTGTGTATATGTTATGAACATGTTATTTTTTTATTCATTGCATGTCGGATAGAGAAGTAGCCTACTCACATGGGTGTTTACCCTAGTGTTATCACGAGGATACAGTCTAGGATGAGATTGATTTTGAACAACTATGTGTAGTTCGGGAACCTGTTCAAAATCGTGAATCGACTTGTTGAGTAACAAGAAAATTACGTGCCGAATCCAAAAAGGAATCTGGTAAGAACTGTGTAGTTCACATGACAATTGGTCATGTTCTATCTGAAGAGCTAAAGGTAGTTCATTTAGTCGAACAAGATTAAATGCTAGGTTGCATTGTAATTGAAACCTTTATGTTGTGTTGGTTGATATGATAAGACATGCGCTCCTTTATAAGGGTAGAAAGGAAAGAACACCATGGCACATTATCAAAGTGGGAGAGAAATAAGTTCTCAAGATAATGTGTACTTAGCGACCATGAGATAAGAAGTTTGTACCATGTACAAGGATCTCAACTTCTCTAATGTGAGACTGAGTCCATTTTATTGTTATTGGACATTACCCTCTATATTATTGAGTTATCTCGCGAAGTAAGGATTGGTAAGGGATATTTGATCAATCACCAAGAGATTATGATATGATTCGATCTGGGAGAGATTGGTTGATGGACCGAACTAGTTCTGTACAGAATTGACAACTTACAAAGAAGATTTGGCCAATTAACATTCATCAAAGTTCTGTTGGTTCACTGGCATGCCTATCTTATATTTGTGATAAGATATTAAATAATAGATTAAGACTTCTGAGATTCCAAAAGATGTGGAAGTGGGTGATTGCTGACCAGTCTAGGGTAAAACATATGCGCTATATATCAATGTGATATGTATTATATACTATATATTAACTTATATGGTTAAGTATCAATCTATTTGGTTAAGTACCACTCAGGATAGTCTTAGCAGACCTTAACAGGTGCAAGACAAAGCATTCATGATAGTATGCCGATCGCACGACTTCACAGCATACGGAAGATTTGATAACCTTGTACGGAATGTGACCTGTCAAGTGCGAGTGAGAGATGTTGGAAATACCCGGTCTACCCGTGAACGGGTCAATCACGTCAAAGGATCAGATCTAATTTTAGTTATTTGGACCAAATTGAAAAGTTATAGAACTTTAAGGAATTAATTGCAAATAATTAAGAGTTTAAACATTTAATTGCAATTAATCAAAATTTCATTCCATATGCATACACATGTATTGACGTGTATACACAGAAAAACATTCACAATTGATTTGATAATGAATTATCATTCTTTCCAACCAAATTCTCTCTCCCAGGTTTTCGTCTCGCGACGAAAACATCGCAAATCGATCATTGTCGATCTTCGTCGCTGCAAAAGTTGTAGATACATATTCATACTCCGACAAATTGTGAGATGGATCCAATTCGACGTTCTTTGATCTTGGGCATGCGGAAAAGGTAAGTATCGAATTTGTTTCCGATTTACATTTTCCATCAAAAACTATGGGCGCTAGTCGGGCGGAAAGGACCCCAGTATCTAGGTGGGTATTTACAGTGGCCTAGGTAGAGGATAATAGTATTTATGTTTTTAAACTTTTTATTAATTTTGAAATCTATTAAAATTATAAACTCAATTAATACCTAAATTATAATATTAAAAAAATTATAAATAATAATAATAAACATATAAGATAAAAAAAATAAAAGAATTAAATAAAAAAATCCAGTAACTCAAAAGCAAATTTTGTCACGATTGCTTTTATTTGATATGTAGTATTTAAAAGTTTATATTTTTTTGTGGTTTAGGCTAACATCATTTCTCATTTTAAGTCTCAATAAGACTTTTATACTGAGAACACTTTGATACGTATTATTTTACTAACTAAGCAACATTTTATGGATTAAAAAAATAAAAATATAATTATTATAAGTATCTAGAAAACTTGGTTTAAGTGGAGAAAATCGGACAGGAGGTGCCTAAGCATCAATAAATCAACCAAGAACCTAATGCCGTCCTAGGAACAAAAGTCAGTGATAACCTTTAAAACTAATGCTTAGATAGGACCCGAGCGGTCTTAGACGGAAATTTTTTAAATAGAGTAAAAGAAAACAAGTAAACCTAATGTTTAATTCACGTTTTAGTCGATAAAATTTGTTTTATCTACAACATGGTTTAGGCATTATGATTTTTTAAAACATATAAATTTAAATAGATAAAAATTTATTTTCATTTTAACTTGCATGTCAATTTCTTGTAAAATCAGATTTTTATTTGATCTTTTTCTATTTATCAATGCTTTCATATCAGTAGTAAATGATAAATGTTTTAGTTTTTCACTCTTGACATGTATTTTAAACAGGGATAAAATAGTAGTATACCAAAAAAACATTGGTACATGAACATATTAAAGATTACTTTATGTTGCACTAATTCCTAGGAAAGCTTCAATATGTCGAAAGTTAAATTCCATCCTAAAACAATCTATTATTGTGGGGTATATATATTTATCCATGCGGTAACTTTTTTATATTTGATTTTATTTTATAGAGTTACCATTACTTTTTATCGATCAAACTTTATATCTCTTATCTAATAGTAGTGGTGTGGTAAAAAATATGAAAATTCCTTACAAAATTCAGTTTAATTATTATAGGGGTGTTTCTCAAAACTTTTCATTTTCAACTTTTAACTTAAAAGTGTTTTTAAGGAGATTTTAACTTATAAGTCAGACAATGAAATATTTCTGATAATTTTTTTTAACTTAAAAGTTAGAAATAAGATAAAAATTAAAATTAAATCAGACTTACTTCTTAAAAAAATCACTTATAAAATTAAGTGAGTTTTTAAGAAGTTTTGAGAAACACATGTTTTAACTGTAATTAGGACTTGTGACTGTCCATAATTAACAAACCATCATATTGCTTATACATATCAACATGTTATTTTAAACAAATTTAGTATCAGTCTAAAACCCAATTTTTCCAATTAAATAGTAAATTGATATCCATTGATTTCACATCAAATTGATAATTTGCCGAGTTTACCTAAACTGTTTTAAAGTTATCACTAACAACTCATTTATCCTCTAAATTTTCATAAGTTTCAAAATTTGTAAATATTTTCAAAATAATTCCTAAATTTGAAAAAATTGAACCCATTTTTTCCTTAAATGTCATTAAATGTCATGTGTCAGACTTTGATTTGTTTAAATTTTTCAAAGATATCATTTTACTCTCTCTAACCAGAAATAGACACTTAGCATTGAAGGAAAAATTGATTCACTTTTTGCAAGTTTACGGAGATTTTTGAAACTTTATTACAAATTCAGGAGAAAAATAAATGTACACAAATAAGTTCAAGGGGGTTTTGATATACTTAACCTTAGTAATATATTTTTTTTGGTATATGACGTTTATGTATATGTTAAACTCCAAGTTTTTAGTAGATTGTTTATTTCACAAATTGTCTTGACATATAGGAAGGAATAGTTAATCAATTTAAAAATGCATATTTAGTAACTTGTCAAACTCATCTTTCTTATATGATGTGAGACCATGTGTCATCTTATATTGTAGACAATATCTATTTGATTGACTAGTTGTAAACATAGGCATTTTTATAATAAATACAATTTCCACGTATGACCCGCGAGAAAAGGGTACTGTCGTCTTTTCAAGATGCTAAAGAGCTGAGGTTTAAGCCAGAACATATGACTGAGATTGAGGTTTTTGGATGATGATTGGCACTTCAATGGCGATTCTCCACCAAGTGAGCTCTCTTCCCCTCGCACGTACCGTTCGGTGGCCGACCTCCCTCACCGTCGTATCCTCACGCAACCTCTCAGTCTCCACCTCTTCCGCCGCGTCTCCGCCCCGTCTCTCTCACATCGACCCTCGAGTTCTTCTTGGCATGTCAGAGCCTGAGCTTCAACAGGTTGCCGTCGACTTAGGGCAGGTAACTAATGAATATGCTAACTCTCAATATACATATAATTTCTACATTTTGTCTGTTTGCTTAGAATTGCATTATATTATGGAATTGCGATTGTATTGTTTTAAATTACATGTTTATATTTGATTTTTAGCAAAGCTATAGAGGGAATCAGCTTCACCAATATATATATCACAGGAAAGTAAGAGATCTCCAGGATTTTAGTCAATGTAAGTTTTACTTTTGATTGCCCTTTACCAATAATTCATTTAGTGTATTTTTCTTTGGTGAATTGATTTCTTGTTCTTCTAAATCTACTTGCGAGAGAAGTGCCCAAGGCATTCAGAAATGAGCTTCAAGAAGCAGGATGGATAGTTGGGCGGTCCCCTATTCATCACTCTGTTACAGCAACTGATGGCACTGTTAAGGTCAAAACTAGTCTTTGTAAAAGTAGTTCTAGTTTTATTGAAGATGGAACCACTTCTGATTTTTTTTTGTGAAATTTGAACTTATGTTCTGGGCATTAGCGCTTGTATGTTAAATGTATAGTAAATTGTTATGCGTCTCTATACATATAGACAGATTTATTTCTCATATGTTTAATAAGATTATAGTTTGTGGACGAGAAGTTCCTATTATCTCTGGTTAAGAAATACAATTTTTCTTGTAGTTACTGATAAAATTGGAGGATAACAGATTGATTGAAACTGTTGGCATACCAGTTACAGATGAGAAAGGCTCTATACGCCTTACTGCTTGCGTTTCATCTCAGGTGATTTTCTAAGCTGATGATTACATATTAAATTGTTATTCTATTAACATTTTATTAGCTTTACCAAAATGTTATATTTTTACTTTTTAATTATTTAGGTTGGTTGCCCATTGCGCTGCTCATTCTGTGCTACTGGGAAAGGTGGTTATTCAAGGAATCTTAAGAGACATGAAATTGTTGAGCAGGCAAGTTTTGCGCATTTTTTTCTGTGTCTTTATCTGATTCTGCCATTTGGCTGGCCCATTAGTTTGGCATGTAATGAAGACACCGTGAATACGTGTTTTTTATTTATTATTTCTTTAACCCCATATATAGAAATTCAAAGAAAGAAAATAATAGCTTTTTAATTTTAATCAGTCCCATATATAGAAATTCAAAGAAAGAAAATATAGCTTTTTAATTTTAATCAGTGAACATTTCATATGCTCAGGTTTTGGCTATTGAGGAGATCTTCAAACATAGAGTGTCAAATGTAGTGTTTATGGGAATGGGTGAACCAATGTTGAACTTGAAGTCAGTACTTGAAGCTCACTGTTGCTTGAATAAGGTTCTCCTCCATTACTTACCAATTATAGTGTTGTTTCTCCTCACCAGTCGTTGATAAGCTTACCAATCTTTCGCCATTATTGCCTATCTTTGTGTTTTCTTCTTTCCTATCCTTGATTTTAGCATATTATATGTTGACTGTTGTTGCTGTTTCATTTATTTTTCCCCATCCATATACATATATCATATTTGTTACGTGTTTACCCATCATAATTTTGATGTATTGTGATAGGGAAGATGATAATGGTAATAAGTACAGATTAATAGGGGAATGAAGGGACACATGATTTGTAGCTTAGTGAATGTTAGTCAATGGAAAGAGAGGCTTTAGTTTTTATATATGGTTGTAGGGTGAGGAGGAAAGAAATTTAGAAATTGTGTTTTTTTTGGCTCAATTCCATTAGGCTCTGCTCCTTGAGTTGAAACATGAAAGGGTGGAAATCGAATTTGTGGGGGGTATACTTCAGGCGCAGTCCATCTTTACCTTTTATTTTTCATTCGTAATAGTTTTCCCCTTCTCTATGGTAAGAATTAATTCCCTATGATAAGAATTAAATTAAAATTCTCTCTCATCAATCCTTTAAATTAAGTTTGTACAGATTAATAGACACAAGAGTTCTCTAAAATTGGCCATGCTGACTGCTGAGCTACAAACTTATTAAGCCTATATTCCTCTGAATTCTGTAATGCTTTGAAGTGTGACTTGTCTCTGAAACAATTAGCATCCTCTTTTGCATAACAGATTTTAGCAAATTTGTTATGAAGGTTCTGAATGGAAGGAAACTGCGTTGTTATTTCAGGACATTCAAATTGGACAAAGGATGATCACAATTTCCTCTGTGGGGGTTCCAAACACAATCAAGAGGCTGGCTTCTCATAAACTTCAGTCAACATTGGCCCTCAGGTAGTTAATTGAGCGTTGAACGTAATTTTAAATGGTCAAATAATTGTGTATGTTTCAGTTTTCCAGCTATATCTGTATTTTAGCTGTTTAGTTGAGCCTTTTCGCTTGTTGAATTAAGCCTGAGATATTCTGTCTGTGTATGGGAACAAATGCTATGGCTGCAAATCATTAAGTCTTATCTATGTGAATATTCGCGAGTCAGAATTTGATTGTAAAAATTGTGAAGTAGGGATATCTTATTGATTTTGCTACCAAGCTTTGTATCTTGAACTGATTTGTTCTCCTCAAGTATCGTCTATCAGTTCTACAAGTTTTTCCTGAAATTTTAAATTATTACCCAAAATGCTGATTACAAAATTTTTGAACTAAGCTTTGTAATTTATGAATTAAATGAGCAATTTCCTTCAAATCATGCAGATAATGGAAAATTGCGCGTTTTACATTACGTACTCACTTCGAGGCAAACAATTTTTGTGTTTAAACATCATTCACTCCTTACTTCGCTTTCTTATTATAGTAAATACACAGTCTTACCTTAACTTCATATTTTTCTCAATTCATCTGAACTTAGTACTATCCCTTAAGAACTGTATGTTTCCCTCTGATTATTTTATTTCTTTTTTCTTTTTTCTGGCAGCTTACATGCTCCAAATCAGAAACTTAGGGAAACGATTGTGCCAAGTGCAAAATCGTATCCCCTGGAAGCAATTATGAAAGATTGCCGAGATTACTTCACAGAAACCGGTCGACGAGTGACCTTCGAGTACGCACTTTTAGGTACACACTTTATTTGTACACCATAACAATGTCCAAGACATTATTCTTATAACAATCTTGTCGCTTACATTTCAGCTGGGGTCAATGATGGAAAAGAGCATGCAATCGAACTTGCTGACCTTCTCCAAAAGTGGGGGCGTGGCTCACATGTGAACCTAATACCTTATAATCCAATCGAGGGCTCCGATTATCGAAGACCGCCAAAAAAGGCGGTAAGACTATGTTGCCTTTTCTCATCACTTGTGTAAAAACAAAATTTGTTCGTCTTTATGATGTGGTAATCTGGATTTTATTAGGTACAAGCGTTTGTAGCTGCTCTGGAATCTCGTAAAATAACTGCAAGTGTACGTCAGACTCGAGGCCTGGATGCAAATGCCGCTTGTGGTCAACTTAGGAATGAATTCCAGAAAAGCCCTTTACTTACCGACTCTGACAGCTTACAACCAGAACCAGAACCAGAACCAGAACTAGAACAAGACATTGCAGTTGCATGTTGATTCCGCAAATTTGCGAAATTACTTGAAAGTGCATCAACAAACTCTGATCTCTTTAGCAAGGCTAATTGATTCAAGGGGGATGTTGGTTATGCTGTGAAGTAGAGCTTTTGTCAGCCAAATGAGTTACCAAAATCAATTTTATTCTGGAAATTAACATGTGAATACATAAAATATGAAGTCACAGTGGAGATGGAGAAATGGATGAGGAATATGTAACTTCATAATATGAAAACCTGCAACCAACTTTGTGGTCTATGGAGGAAATGGCGTATCAAATGATTTTCGGTATTCTGTAGTCATATTTGTGATTAGATTTGCTTATATTTTCTTTATATATGTGACTGTTGTGTCATAAAATTGCCATTTTGGCTCTTATCAGTAATGAGATGAATTTTTAGAGGCCTGAAAAGTTTCAGTTTTAATTCTTATGTTTGTTATTGCTGGCTAATACAAGTATCTGCTATGGATTTTCAGTTGTATTCTGTTTACATGAAACTTGCTGAAAATGAGAAATGATAGGTAATTACTTTATATCTATCATATCTGATTTTAAAAAGAAACAACTTGTAGTACAGAGAAATCAGCAGAAATCTCAAACCAGTTAAATTTTGCAGAATTTAAGAAATATTGATGTCATTGTTCTGCTTTTTATAATTCCTTTTGACTGATTTGTTGAGAAAAGTGTGAATACCAAGAGCATTTTCAGTAGTGTTTATTTCACAAATTGTCTTGACATATGGAAATGAATAGACATTTATTTTGAAAATGTATCCTTAGTAGCTTATCTAGCTCATCTTCTCTATATGATGTGACACCGTGCGTCATATCAAATTATAGACAATGTCTATTTGATTGTTTAGATAATAGACATTGTCTACAATAAATATAATTTAAAATGGAATATACAATTTATTATTTCTATCTTATAAAATGACATTGTCTACAATAAATACAATTTAAAATGGAATAGACAATCTGCTATTCCTCTCTTATAGATAGATATTGTCTATTTTTAAGAATATCCCCGCTCATAATCAAAAGAAACTTTTATTTCACATGTCACCTAAACTTGAAATCTACAAACTAGAAAAACTTCTTCGAAAGAAGGTGAAGTTCAATAGACTTGTTTTGGATCCTTCTTTTGATAATTATTCATAGGTAAAATATATAGATATTTCATGAGCTACTATTCATTGTTTTAAATCAACCAAAGTGTCTGAATAAAAATTTGTATCCCGCATTTCATTATCATGAAAGAAGTGTTCCATAAATCAAATATGTCAATATGAGTTTTGTTAATTCCTCGATTAGTAAATATTTACCTTAGTTTAATGGTTGATATGATACTCTTCATATAATAGGGAAAATTATGAATAAAAATCTGCATCGGATTCATGTTCAAGTTATTTTTAATGTAAAAACAATTTTTTCACTTTTTGCATAATTGTGCTAATCGTATTTCGCTCAGATGGTAGATTTATTATCATGGTCAACTTTCAAGCCTCAATGCAAGAAATAAACTGTTCAGACATAAAAATTTGGAGTGAACATATTTCATTCGTCAAAATTGTGTGTGTATTTTCGGTTTTTGTACGAATAATTTGTATATTCACAAGTAACTATTATTTTTCCTTTACTATCGTTAAATCAATTTATACCACTCATGGGACAACATTTAAGAAATACTTTTAAAGATAATTTTCACCGAAAACATTCATAATGATAGAGAATGTTTTAAAGGAAAATTCCTTTAAAAACACATTTATCATATTTTTGGGCCAAAGAAGGCCGAAACAGTTTAAATTTTAGACTTTTTATATAAATACTCCATATGATATTAGTTTCATACTTGCATCCATGCATTTAATAAAATACCTAAATTGGATAAACTAATTAACAAAATATATCATTTTCAAATTTATATGTCCTACTCTAATTAATTACCGTATCTCCACTAATTAATTAACCCACGATTTTGTGGCACATTTCATATAGAACACAACGAGCTGCAAAATAGGAACAATTCTAAACGATTCCAACCTTCTTCTACCTCCGTTTCTCCATCATTTACCTAAGAACAAAGAATCTTGAACTCGATTTTACTAATCTACAACAAGAAATCTGCAAATGACGGACAAGTTGCAAAATAGGAAAACTTGTAATTGGTTCCAACCTTCTTGAACTCGATTCTCCATCAAAACCATCACCCTAAACCAAAATCGGAAAAAAGGAACTGCAGCAACAACATAAAAGATGACGGGAGATTCGAAACCAATCGGAGATTTCTTCTATAAAGTAAGTTTTCTATTTTGAGATTATTTCGAAAGTGTATGGTGTACATGGATTTGAAACTCATTCACTAGATTCCCATTATTAGATTATACTATTTAGGGTTTCTTAGGTAATAAATCTCATCAAATGGCATTTTTTTGGAAAGTGTATGGTTTATATGGGTAGGATTCCCATTGATTGTGGTAAAAATCGAGATTCGGACCATGATTTTGATTCTAAATATGGTTTTTTAAAAAGTGTATGGTCTAAATGGTTGGGGTTTGATTAAGATGTTTAATCAGAATTTGAATTTAGGATTTATGAAAACGGTTTTTGAAAATGTGTATGGGTTTGGCTACTGTTGTATGTTTGTGTTTATATAATGTGTATAGTTCATTTTGATAATGTGTATAAATTGGGCTACTGTTGTATGGTTGTAATTGTACATGTATTTGTATAGTTTTATAGTTATTAATTGTATGGATTTATCATCAAATTATATAGATTGTATTGCATGCGTTTGAAACTTACATTTTTTTATCATTTATAACAGATTTGAACAAGAAGAAGACGAGGACCAGACATTCTGCAAAAAACACTACCCGAACACAACATTCAAATGTAAATTGTGTATGGCTGTATAGATTTGACTACTGTTGTATGGTTATACACGTATAATGTGTATAATTCATTTTGATGTGTATGGGTTTGACTTCTGTTGTATGGTTGTAATTGCATGATGAGTATAGTTCATTTTTATGTGTATGGATTTTGCTACTATTGTATGGTTGTAATTGTATAATGTGTATTGTTCATTATGTAATGTGTATGAGTTTGGCTATTGTTATATGATTGTAATTGTATAATGTGTATAGTTCATTTAGAAACAATTTAACGTAAAAAAAGAAGAATTGGAGAACCATGATTAAAAAGAAAGAAAGTACAGATTAATGTGAATTCAATTAAGGAAGAATAATATTTGCTGATAAGGGAGAATCTTACAAAATAAAGAAGTGCTATAATAAACGTTAATAAAAAAGAAGAAACGGATGTAATTAAAAAACTTTCATGACAAACGTTAATTAAAAAACTTTCATATAAGGGAGAATATTACAAAATAAAAAACTGTAATAATAAACGTTAATAAAAAGGATGAAACAGTTGTAATTAAAAAATTGTCATAATAAACATTAATTAAAAAATTGTCATAATAAACATTAATTAAAAAATTGCCATGGAGAATCTTACAAAATAAAAAACTGCTATAATATATGTTAATAAAAAGGAAAAAACAGTTGTAATTAAAAAACTGTCATAATAAACATTAATTAAAAAATTATTATAATAAACGTTAATTAATTTTACAATCTTTGTTGATAAGAGAGAATCTTACAAAATAAAAAATCGTCATAATAAACATTAATTAAAAAGAAAGAAATAATTGTAATTACTTGAGTATTAACAATTTAATAAAATACTATTTTATTAAAAAAATATTAAAATGAGGTAATTAAATAAAAATGTTAAAAAAAAAAAAAAAAAACAGAATCTCGTTAAAGCCGTATGGGTGAAAATCATAATTTCTCTTAAATTTGGGACGTAACGAATAAGGTGACGACGAATCTAATAACTAGGGTTTGTTGAAATTAAATAATTTCCCTTTTGACTTCTCTTTTATATTGAACGGATTCCTCGTTTGCTCTTCAGGAGTCCCCGCTTCCGATCTCAAGTCAAGGCTGCTACTTTTCTCGATTATCGTTTTTTTCCGTGTTTCCCTCAGGTATCATTTTCTTCCTATGCATTCATACTTCTCAATTTCCCTAATTGTCTTTTTGCTATGCCCTAATTATCATCAATTCGCCTTATAGCTGCTCAAGAAAGAAATTTGAAATATTGACTATTCTTTTTCTTGGAAATCTTGCGAGGTTTCGTTGATTAGTTAGACTTATGATTGGTTTTTAGATTTGTTAGATCTTGATGTAATGTGGAAAGTCAAACCATCTCAATGATGTAATGTGGAAAGTCAAACCATCTCAATCGAGTGAGTGGTTGTTGCCCTCCGCACCGTAGGATTTTTTAATGATGATAGCTTGTATATTGTTTGCAATTGAGGCTTAAATTATTTAGCTCAATTTAGTTTTAAACAATGAGTATCGTTACTGATTTAGAGCAAGAATCACAAAGTGCGTGAGACTGGCAATGTTCACTTGGCGTGTTAAATTGTTTGTATGACAAATTATTCATGCATTTTTAGGCAATATTATGAGAAGGTACAGTCCAGCTTACTACAGTCCTCCAAGGAGAGGTTATGGTGGCCGAGGGAGAAGCCCACCCCCAAGAAGAGGATATGGCGGCGACGGCGGTGGTTATGGAAGGCGCAAGGAGCAGAATCAAGGAAGCCTCTTAGTTCGAAATATACCTCTTGATTGCAGGTCAATTTATAGCTTATAACTTTCTTGTCTCTATTTCTAGTATAAGTGCATGATTATCCTGATTTGTGTGTCAGCAGAAAGAATCAATGTTTGGTTTTGTTTAATGGATTTTGTTCTTGCTGTTTCTAGGCCAGAAGAACTCCGAACTCCATTTGAGAGATTTGGAGTTGTGAGAGATGTGTATATACCAAAGGACTACTATTCAGGGTGAGTTTTTCAACCGGTACCTTCATTTCTGCAATGTTTAGGTAATCTGATTTGTGAAATTTCTGTGTTGGTTGAGTTTCTAGCTTGTATATTGAAGACAAATTCTTTTCATTTTAAGTTTGGTAAAAATAGTCATTGCAAAATTGACTTGGATGTCTTGTGGACTGTTTATCGGTATTCAGTATTTTTGTTCAGTGAATTAAATTTTGAACTGGTTTGTCAGGGGGTATGTTGGTTTGAAGTTAAAATCAAGACCAAGCCCCACAATTGATGAAGGCCTTCTGTTTTATCATTGCTTAACATATTGCTCTCAAGAGTAATGTTCAATGAAGATCCTTCATTTTGGAAGGAAATATAATGTAGTTTCACAATCACTAGAAGTTTGATGAGAGAGAAGATACAATACATTCTTGATGAAATGAAGACCACTAGTGGAGATTTTTTAAGTTTGGGAAACATTGATTTCAAGTGCATCTTAGTTTTACAAGCATATGAAGAATTTTCAAGTCATTTGCCTCTTTTGAAGTGGCCTTTCATACTTGCTGTTTAACAAAAGGTTAGCTACTAAGCTTGCTTTATGTAAAGTCTGTACACAAACGCCCATGCCGAGATATGACTTCAAGCCTGAATTACACATGATTTAAGTAAGGACTCCGCAATTTTACATTTTTCCAGAACCAGGAGATCCAAATTTCAAGTAACAGCAAATAATTGCATAAAGGTGTTTTCTTGTCGACTATTGTTCATCCCCTGCTTGACACTCCCCATGTATTATGCACAGAGAACCTCGTGGATTTGCATTTGTGCAGTTTGTGGATGGATATGATGCGTTGGAGGCTCAGCATCGTATGAATGGGCAGATTTTTGCTGGGCGGGAGATATCTGTGGTGTTAGCAGCAGAGACCAGGAAAAGGCCCGAGGAAATGTGCCATAAATATAGAAGGTAATCTCTTCATACATACATACCGAACTTTATGAGTTTGCTTGTCCGATTCTTAAGTTTGTTATAGATATTTTGTTTCCGTCCTGTACAATCTGCAGGGGACCACCAAGCTGTGGAGGACGATCATCGTATTATGGTATGTCTACTTTTTTTTCCCTTCTTCCTCATTTTCTTGAAGCTCTCGAGATATGATAATTCTGACTAAATTTTTTTGTTGTTGTTCAGGGCGTTCTCAGTCTCGCTCGCTCTCGCGCTCTCCCAGGCATCATATGGGCTCAAGGTCTCGATGTCGTTCAAGGTAACTTGATATTGCATGTCTTTATGCTTTGATACGCACTCAACTAAGAAAAAATGTGTTTTAAAAACATTGCCAGGTCATACTCTCCCGACCCGAGACGAAGAGAGTACTCTGGTTCCCCAGTTAGGAGGCATGCAAACCATCCGCCAGAGAGAGAGGGTGACCGCCACATAGGCAGGCCGCCATATTCTCCAGATGATGTCGATGGGAGAAATGGCAATGGTTATGCTGAGTAAGTGAGGCATCTCTATTCTATTCCGTACTTTTGATGTTGGCATAGCCTATGGGAGAATGATACCGCGTGAGAAGTTAGATTGAATCTAGCCTATATTAGAAGACCACATAGTTGTTTATGAGACGTCACATTTGAATAATCTTAGAAAGTATGCTTTAACATTAACAGGAACTTGGACTTGTCTCATGAAACCTATTGCCTTTTGAACTTTTAAAGTGACCCTGTAGCTAACTCGATTTTAAAAAGGTGTACCACTTTGCTCCCTTAATGTCACGTGTCAGCTTCCGATTGGAGAGAGAAAATAAAAAAAATTACATCTTTGAAAAGTTGAACCAACCCGAAGCTGACATGTAACGTTGAGGGGGGGGAGCAAAGTGGTGGATTAAAATTCGGGAAGGGAGTGGGTCTTTTTGGGATAAGTTCAGCACACAGTGATGCATTAAAATAATATAATAAATTGTGAGCATCAGAGTAACTAAATACATAATACTGTAGGAAAGGTGCATATGATTATGAGGGTAGAGAGGAAGGAGGGGGATGGAGAGCATTATCAAGGTCACCCTCTGGATCAAGATCAGCTGACCTTCAACCCACTCCAAGCTGATCATTTTCTACACACATCTCTTATGGTTAATGGTTTCACCCCGCTTTATACACTATGAAAATGTGAACTGGTTGATATGTTATTTGTTGTGTATCCAAATTTCTGTGTTAACAAGATCATGCATTCTCTTGGTAGAATTACAAGGTGATTTTCAGATACAATAGTTTAACTACTTGTGCGGTATACCAGATACACTAATTAGAGAAAAAGTCGAGTTTATTGAAATTTAATAAGTTGATCAATGAATATATAACCTTCTATATAATAGATGACTTTTAGTTATTAATTTTATAAAATCTTACAATAGTAAAATGAAACAAAAACAGCTACACAGAAGGTTATTGTAAGCGATAAAGAAAAAGAAATTGTGGTGTTATCTGCCTTCCCAACTTGATGCACAAAATAAACAATATAAATCATTATATACAACCTATTATTATATTGTGGTATTATACGCCTTCCCAACTATTATTAAATTTATAATATTGTATATACAAACTATAAACAAAATAAATGTTTCAAAAGTCAAAACAGTTGATGGAGTTCACGTCTGCCTCTAAAAAATTGAATGTTGAAGTAAACAAACATCATGAGAAAGGCATGTACAACTTTCTCTATATAAATCTCTCTTTCAAAATCAAACTGACTTCATCATTTTCAAACTCCTCTTAACATCCCCCGTTTAAACTAAGCTCCCCCACTCACTGCCTCTTCCAGACTATTATGAAATTCGAAGACTGCCTCATGCAACAAACACACAATCTCGAATTCGAGGTGATCATCTAAATTCATGTTCGGTTGACACAGCGGAAAACAAAAAACAAAAACATTTTTACGCCACTGAACCTCTTTTATCTTTTCTCAGGTCGAACACTTGAAATCGGTGTTGGAGGAGGAGCAGGCTATCCACAAGGTCTTGTATGCTGCAGTTAATGGTAGTGTTTCACCTCATCCATCGTGTCTTTCCTCTTCTCTTCCACCTAAGGTAACACCGCTTAAGTAGAGTAAGGGCTAGTTTGTTATTCGTTTTCTAGGTTGTCTTCCCGAAAAGCTCCATTTTCAAGCTGTTATTCCGAAAAGCTCAATAGCAAACAGTTTCTAATTATTTAGTGTTAAGAGTCGAGATATGTTGTTCTATTTAGAGTTTGTAGGTGAAACATTCCATGACAGCAGCTCTGACAGTAATTCCAAACATAGTTTTTCTTAGAGACGGGGTTTACCCTGTTGCGTGTAAACAGATTCAGGGGCTTCTAGAAGAGCTGGCAAAGGTGGAGGATGAGATCATATTGCTAGAGAGAAAAGTTGATGAGCTGAAGCTAAGGTTGTACCAGGAAAGGAAAAGGAAATGGAAATTGCACAGGAAGCACCAAAGAATACAAAGGCAACTTCCTCCGCTGTCTAGACTGGCCAACGCATCCGTATTTACCGAAGATTCCTCCAATCAGCTAACTAAATCACAGCATTGCCAAGATATGAGAAAGCAAAAGTTGAAGTTCAGAAGAGCTTCTGTGCGTACTGCACAAGGAATCTCTTACATATTATCCACAGATTCCACTAGTAGGATTCTGTTCTCTCCATCAAAAGATTCTTCTCTGTAGAATGTTTCTTTTAGCTTTAGCTAAAGAGGCAGTGAGGCATCTCAGATTCTCTACATTTCAAAACTTGGTACACCCATCCAGTTTCAATGGTTGATATTTAATCCTGGGAAGTGGTACATTTATAATTTCAGTCAATCTTAACCATTCATCCAGTTTTAATGGTTGAGTAATTCCACTGTTGACTATGATTCAATCTCAACCGTAAAAAATTGACTGAAATTCCCAAATTTAGAAAATCTTTATCCCATCTCAAACAGAAAACTATGTAATATTGATTTTGGCAATTTATTTTTGACTGATTTGCCTTTTCAATTTCTTGTCTGAGTTGTCTGACTAGTTATTCATATTTGACTTCTTCAAAAAGAATTTTCATATTGACGGTAGGAAGAGAAATCCACATTAAAACATAAGTCAACAATAATATTAGTCGGACGAGTGAAAACTTTATGGCATTCACGAGAAGCATCAAGCAATAAATAGGAAAAAAAGCTCTAGAAAACAAGCCTATTCATGCCTCAAATTTCAGTGACATATAATTCTTTCTCATGAACAAGGTATATTGCAGGAGAAACTGTTGTTGGTAATGAACAAGGTATATCAGTGACATCAATGTAATGATCTTAAGTGACGTCAATTGTTAAGTCAAGGGGAAGAAATCGAATGATTAATCCATTGTCACATAGTTTTTTTAAACATAGGCAGCGTTGATTTTAGGTTAACGTTGTGAGATGATTAGGTAGGTTAACGTTGTGAGATGATTAGGATTTTTACTTGCAAAATGTTTTGGTTAGGGATGTAAAGGAGCTAAACTGAAACCGAACCTATTTAAGCTCTGGCTTAGCTTGGTTAATGATTGAGCTCGGCGCAGCTTGAAACTCGCCGAATTTGGGATATTTTAGCTTGCCTCAAGCTCATGACAAGCTAAGCTCAAGTTTATGAGCTTACTAGCCTAAACGAGCTTATTTACACAGTTAATTTATTACCTGATTTTTTTATACATACATCAATATGCCAAATGAAAAATCAACATTATAAAGTATATAATCCAAAACAAAACATGGTTTCTGACAAATATGATAAGCATATACAACATATATAAAAACATTTTAAAATAAAGTAATTAAAAAATTAAACTATTCTTTCAAGCCAAACCTTAAGAAACCCGGCTTGACTTGTTAATTTCTCAAACCGATCGTGAACTCGAATTTCATCAATCCGAACTTTAATCGAGATTTGATCGAGTCAACCTCAAACTGCTCACAAACCGCTTTAACTCGTTCGCAAGCCTAGTTTTGACATTGATTGAATGAATAATTGGGAACACAATAATAATTGTTTTATTCCCTAAAATCCAAGAGATTGGAAACCCTAGTCCTTCGCAAATCAATTTGTTTCTTAATTAACAGGATCAGTAACTCCGTGCTCCATTGGAATTCCTTTTTTGATTGGAATTCCTAATATAATTCATTCCTAATTATTGTATGTCGAGTTGAGATCTGCAGTATGACCAAGGCCCATTACATTCCAGATGAAATCATCACAGATATAATTTCTAAGGCTGCCTTCAAAAATGTCAACAAATCATGGTATTCCATAATCTCTAATCCTTATTTCATCAATCTCCACCGTAAACACACAGGTTAAAACCCTAAAATCTTTTTCACTGCAAAATGTTCGCAAATTCGACTGCTAGACTCGTACTTGGATGAATTTTTTTTATCAACTCCTCTTGATTTTCTAGTGAAACATTTATAAATAATCTCAGAATTTTAGGTTCAAGTTGCGGTTTAGTTTGCATAGCCATTGATCATTCTAATTCCATTAGTTTTTGTGGAAATTTCTTTTTATGGAACCCATTTACTAGAGAATTTAGAAAAATAACATATTTGAGCTAGCCCTTCCACCTTGTTCACGAGTTAGGTTATGATCCGGTCTCTAATGATTTAAAGTTATTCATATCAGATATCTTTGGAGCATCATATTATGTTGTTGAGTTATATAATTCTAAATTAGTTGGATTAGTTAAGCTAAGAGGGTGTTTATGTAATTGAGTTTATTTAGTAGTTTAAGATTGAATATAAAAAGAGCCAAAACGACCCCAATTACTTACTTTTCTTTTTTTTCTTTTTTCTCTACACTTTTCTGTACTTTCTCTCGAATTCAATGGAAATTGTTTGTTTCAGTTCAAGTTCTTCTCATGGTATCAGAGCGTAAAGTTTCCGGGATTGATCTAGCTTTTTTTTTTCTTTCTTTCTTTCTTTCTTTCTGCAGTTACACTGTTGTTCTTGTTTGATTCTTTCTTTCTTCTTTGGGCATTTGTTTTTAAGGCGATTATGGCAGCGAGGAACAGAAACGAGCATAGGATAGAAGAGAATAGTCCCTATTATCTTCATCCAGGTGAGAGTCCTTCGGTAGTTTTAGTTACTCCACTTTTGGATAGATTTAATTACCATAGTTGGGAAAGAAGCATGAGAATGACTTTGTTGTCGAAGAACAAGTTGGAATTTGTCGATGGAACCTTCTTGAGACCTAATCAAGCAAACTTGATGTATAATCAGTGGCGTAGGTGTAATAATATGGTTTTGTCATGGATTATAAGGTCTCTAAATCAGTCAATTGCACAGACTGCTATATGTTTTGAAATAGCTAAAGATCTTTGGGATAATCTTAAAGAAAGATTTTCTCAATCGGATGCATATCGTATAGCAGATATGCAAAGTGAGATTTATACAATTTTTAAAGGTAATAGAGGTATTACAGATTGTTTCGCAGCTTTGCAAGTTCTTTGGGATGAATTAAATGGCTTGAGTCATGCACCAATTTGTACATGTGAAGGATGTGTTTGTAATGTTTCTGGAGCAATAAGAAGAAATAAGGAAATTAATTTGGTGATTTGTTTCTTGAAGGGGCTTAATGGATCTTTTTCTAACATAAAGTCGCAAATTATGGCAGCTGATCATTTGCCTTCCTTAAATAAAGTTTTTTTTTGTTGTTACAGCATGAGAGAGAATTTTTGGTAGGTAAAGAAATTGAGAAAGGTCAAGAAATGGTTTCTTTTGTACGAAAGACCCATTTTAGTAGTGGAGAAGGAACTTCTAATGGTCCACATGGTCAGTTTGGAGGAAATTTTAATAATGGTTTAGGACAAGGGGGCTTTGGTTTTAATAAGCAAGCTTAGTATGCTTATAGTGGAGGACAAAATAGACAGTATTCAAGTGGTTATAGGAGGCAAGGAGTAAATAACTTTGGGAAAGGGCAGCTGAGTTGTTCTTTTTGCAACCGGAATCACTCAGTTGCAAACTGCTGGAAGAAAAATGGTTATCCTCCTCATTTAAAGCAGAGGTTTACTAGGGCAAATATGTATAATAGCATTGAAGAAGCTGACATAAATCAAGATGATTATGAAGGCAATTTTCCTGGAGTTCTTATGGTAGATAATACCACAGAGAATTTGCAGCCTGCAGAAAAGATTATAACCTCTTTGTCACAGGAACAGCTTGAGCAGCTAGCTCAATATGTTCAGGTGCAGAACTTGCAGCAAATTTCTTGTGATCATAATTCTCAGCTTGTAGCTTCAGCTAGGGTGGTTCAAGTTCCCAAGCGAATCAATTGTAATGGATCCAACATTAGTCACGGTAATGCAACAATGTTTGATAACGCAAAAGAATCAGGTATGTTTTCTTCTTTTGGTAAATGGATAGTAGACACAGGAGCTAGTAGTCATATGACTAGTTCTTTAGGAAATTTAATTAATTTAAAACTTGTGAATAATTGGTATGTTCCCCTGCCTAACAATTTACGTTTGCAAGCCACTCATTTAGGAGAAGTTCACTTTATTCCTGATTTGATTTTGTATGATGTTCTTTATGTGCCTACTTTTAAATTTAATCTGCTCTCAGTAAAAAAATTATGTGATACTTTGAAATGTGAGTTTATATTTTCTTATAATGGCTGTGATATACAGGATTCGGTTACCAAGAAGAAGATTGGTTCAGCTAGTTTGCAAAATGGCTTATATCATTTGGATTTTCATGTTTTCTCTAGTTTGTTTTTTAGTTCTTTCAATTTTGCTACAAATTGTAATAAAGTTGATTTGTGGCATTATAGAATGGGCCATTTGTCTAATAAAAGATTGCAAGTTTTACAGAAAGTTTTTCCTGATATTGTTGTTTCTTCTGACTTCATATGTGATATTTGTCATCAATCTAAACAAAGAAAATTATCCTTTTGTAAATCTCAATCTATTAGTGAACAACCTTTTGATCTTATCCATATAGATATTTGGGGACCAACTTTAGCTTCCATGGATGGGTATAAGTACTTTGTTACTATTGTTGATGATAAAACTAGGTTTACTTGGGCAACTATGATTAAGGTAAAAAGTGAAGCTAGTACTGTTCTAAAGCATTTTGTAACCATGGTTAAGACACAGCTTCAGAAAGTAATAAAAGTAGTAAGGTCTGACAATGGTCCAGAATTTAGTTTACATAGTTTTTATGCAGATAATGGCATTTTACATCAAATTTCTTGTGTAGAGACTCCTGAACAAAATGCTATCGTAGAGAGGAAACAT
>CATIWQ010000898.1:0-31895 GCA_949673415.1 Euphorbia schlechtendalii
TTGTGATTAAACCCGGTTGTAAAGAATTAAACCATGATCTCGCCTTATCCTGCAATGAGAAAGGGAACAACTTTAAACTAAGAATTTCATTACAAACACCATGATTAGTAAAAAGATTGCATATCATAAGAAAATCATAAAGATGGTCATTAAGGTCCTCATTAGGTAATCCTTTGAATTAAACATTTGATTGCACCAATTTGATCATGGAGGGTTTGATTTGAACAAAATTTTCTACTTCATTTGGTATCACTAAGCATGACATTTGTCCAAATAAAGAAGGTCTACAAAAATCCTTCAGTTTTTGCATGGGCAGAAGGTCTCCGCAATCTGCCATCACGCTCCAAGGTTGTTTAACTTTCTACTTTGCTTGCTCAAAAGCTTGCTGGATAAGATTTGCCTTTGTCATTAGGTTACATGCTTAGAACATAACAACTACACAAGCTAAACAAACAGGTTAAAACTACCAAATTATGCACAAAATTAAAAACTTTACGCGTTGCTCCCCGGTAACGGCGCCAAAAAATTGTTTGTTTGCCCAAATGAGCCTAGCAAGTGCACTCGATCTTGTTTAGTAGTATGGGGCAAGAACAAGTGTCATTCCCACGAGGATCAAGAAAAGTAATTAATTTTATAGGCTATTTAGTAGGTTAGGGGGTTTCAATATTAACGGTATGTTGAAAGAAATAAATAAAATAAAGGTTGCTGTAAAATAAAAGAAGACAGAGACAAGGTTGCTACAAAATGAAGAGATAGAATGTAAGGTTGTTGTATAATGACAATAATAAAGACACAAGCTTTACTAGGTCATTAAGCAGTGCTCATGGTGTTTCTTCCTCTCCTTTATCCCAACATGTATAAGTGCATAAACCTAAAGTATCTTACCTGCTTTCCATGTAACTAAGTGCGGCATACCATCCTGCCACTTAGTACTTTAAGGTTTTCACCCTGGGAGTCATCCACTTACAGATTAGATCTTAAACATTTAGCTCAAGTAAGCATATGGAATAAATCCCAGAACCTTTAGCAAAAGTTTAGTATCCTCTCGGTGCGTGTAAACATAGGTGATTATTAAGAGGCCTAAGGTTGTTAGTCATTACCTTTCGGTTCCTGGCTTCCCAATCCAAAACATGCTAGCTAGACCCATGAGACATTAAAAACAATAATAATCAATCTAATTAAACATTTCATGTTGGTTTAAAGGAGAATCTACACCACAAACAAGCCGCCGGCAGAGCTTAGCAAGCTTGCTGGGAAATTATATAATAAACATTAAATAAAGTAAATATATAATAAATAATATATATAAAATAAATAAAAGTATAAGAACAAAGTAGAGAGAAGGTGAGTCAATTAAGGCTGCTTTAGAAAGCAAAATGAGGCTCCTTATATACTACTTAGAAGAGCCTTAAGCATGTTGTCAACTTGACATTATATAATAATACAAAATATTTAGGACCATTAGATTTTTTCTTGATAGCCATGCAAGGGCAAGTGGCAGCACGCCTTTCATTCACATTTCCCTGCAAAAAGACTTTCTTTCCCTCCAAGTAATGCTCCAACAAAGGTCCAATCATAGCTAGACACGTTAGCAGCTTCGCTGAGCACTCTTTTTACACAAAAAACTGGAAATCTTCAGCAACCTTCCTGATTCATGCAGAAACCTTCAAAATAGACTTAAACACTCATAATTTCCACAATATAACTCCAAATCAAGTGATTTCAAAGCCCAATAACTTATATTTTCGTGGTGCTTTTTTCACTTATCAGAAAGGTTATGTCAAAATGGAAAGCAAATACAACTTTGTTTTTCAAGTGGAAGAAGAATGTTGTGTTGATAGTCCAAATCTATGTGAATGACATAGTTTTTAGAGTAACTGATGAAGTTCTTTGCAAGAAGAAGATGAAGAGAGAATCTAAAATGTCAATGATAGGAGAATTTCTTTCTTTCCTTTACTACAGATCAAGCAAAATGATGATGGAATCTTTATCTGTCAATCCAAATACACTGAGGAAGTCTGAAAGAATTTTGACATGGAGAAATCAAATTCAATGTCGACTCCAATGTCAAAAACACTATCCTAAGCAAAGATGAAGTTGGTAAGCCTATAGACAGTAAGTTCTACAAAGGTATTACTGGCTCACTTCACTTAACAACTAGTAGGCCTGATATTCAATACTTTGTATGTTATTATGCTCACTATCAAGCTGACCCTAGAGAATCTCACTTAGAAACTGTTAAGATAACTCTCTAGTACTTGCAAGGTTCTATTAATGCAAATTTATGGCATTTTAGTAGCTCAGACTTCACTCTTAGAGGATTCACAGATGCTGACTATGGAAGAGACAAGATTGATCGAAAAAGAACCACTGGTGGATACCATTTTCTTGGAGAATATGTAGTCTCTTAGTACAACAATAAGCAAACTTCTATTGCACTCAGCATACCAGAAGCTGAGTATAAGGTAGCAGGAAGTTCTGTAGTACAACTAATATGGATTAAACAACAGTTAGAGGATTATGATATAAAGTCTAAATAGCTTTAAGTTATGTGTGATAACAAGAGTGGTATAGACCTATTCAAGAATCCAATTCAACATGGTATGATATAGCATGTCAATATAAGACATCACTTCATAAGGGATCATGTTCTAAGGGGAGATGTCAAGCTGGAGTATGTTCCATCAGAAGAACAAAGAGTAAATATCTTTACCAATCCCTTTCTAAAGAGCAATTCAATTTGTTGAGGCATTTTATTGAAAGGGTGACAAGTACTTTACTCATTTTTTTTAACTAAAGTTGAAAACATTGTCGTGTTACCAGTTATTGTTTGAAATTCAATTTTATTTACTAAATGTACTTTGAGTGCATTTCAACTTGTCATAACACAACATTTTTTGAAAAATAGTAAGACAATTAACATTTTATCTAATCTCGCCATTAATTTTTCATCTTGTTGTGTAAGGGCTATATGTACCAGAGATAGGATTCTTCACCTATAAAAGGAGAACTGTAGAAGAGGAACAATTACTTGCAATCCTTTGAATCACAAGTGTTCTTCAAACATCAATCTCTTTAAAAAACCTAAAATCTCTTTTAGAAATGGAATCTTCAAGCCCAACAATCTAAGGGAAACCAAAGTAAAATGCAAGGGCTTGTGTCATGTAAGGAGATGGAATCATTCTAATCTCAAGAGAAGTTGAGAAGAAAATTTCTATTAGAAATGGGGAGAAGCCCCACATTATGTTCTTAAAGCAAGGAACTATTTATGATTTAGTGGGATACAAGGACTCTAGGATGGAGATCACCACCCAATTACACTGTATGTGGTAAAGCAGCAACAAATCAAGATCTCAGTGTATGGATGAAGCATATAGTCTCAAAGGATTCTTTAATTTGGATTTCCAAGAAATCCTTGCCCTAATGAAGCAATTTTATGGAAACTTGACTCAGTTCGAGGACAACCTGATGTTTTGATAACATTAGTAGATGGAAAGTCCTTAACTATCACTCCCACTCTAATAGAAAATATTCTTGGGATGAAGTTGAAAGGTACTAAGCTAAGGAAGGTTGGAGATGAAGCTCTAGATTTTAGAGGAGTTTGAGTACTCAAACAGTTGTGTTAGTGGAGAGATTGGGGTCATAGCTATATCATGGAGAGGAAGAGCTGCACACAAGCTGATTATGAAGTTCTTGGAACCCAAGACTGGTTCCATATTAAGTTGCTCAAAATTTGAGAGGTGCATTGCTTACCATATCATTTATGGTAAGCAAATCAATTGGCCTATACTTTTCATCAACCATATGATGAAAGTTACCCATTATTTGCATTATGGGAGTCTCATCTTAGCAATTTGTGCTGCTTAAAACATAAACATTAAGAGAGTGACCAGAGAGTATGCCCCAATAAGGACATTCTTTATTGGAATTGAAGAAATGCCCTCCCTTCAAGCCAACAAAGAGAAAATTCTCCTACATAAAGGAAGGAGAAAGAAAGAGCAAGATGGGGTTAGGTAAGGAAATCATCATCCATGATAATATTCCAATGGAAAACATGGATGTTGACTTTGAAAGGTTTTAGGAATGGATCCGTTGGATATGGAGGCTAAGAAAGTAGTGGATGTGGATGATGATGATTATATCCCCAATAGCCAATCCATTTAATCTTTAAAGGTGCACAAGGAAGGATAGTCCTATGAAAGGAGAAGAGCATGTGGTAAAGAGGGCCAAGGCTCCAAAGAAATTTTCATTCAAGAAGCAAGGAAATCAATAGAATAGGGTTGAAGAAGTAAAGGAAGTTAAGGAGTAAAAAGTAGAGGAAGAAGTAATAGTTGTTGAGGAATGTGATGTTGGGTAGTTTGAGCTCAAGAAGGGAAAGAGAAGCAAGAGAAATAGAAGTCTGTTGTAGTTGAAGGAAATGTAGAAGTAGATATTATAGCTGTAAAGGTAAATCTCAATCCCTCAGTCCAACAGAGTGAGAAGGCTATGGATGCTAAGATAGTGGAGGATTATGAGAACAACTACAACAAAAATTGTTGAAAAATTAGAAGCAACAACATCAAAATAGAAGGAAGAAGCTGTTGAAGTAGTATAGGATTCTCAGCCTACTGAATTACCTAGGGATTAACAAGAGATTGTCCCTAATCAATCACAACCACAACCTCACCAATCTCCACCTCCAACTCAAGTAAATTCACCTTCCACTTCTCCTTTACAATTCTCTTATACTCCTACCCCTTCTCCATCTCATTCTAAATCAAATAAAGTTGATCAAGCTGACACTACAACTTTCACACAGTCCCCTACTCCCACTTCTTGCCAAATGAACCCTTCTTTGCTAAAACCTACTATAAACAATACCATTCCTCCATTGGAGACTCAATTCCTTCAAATCCAACCCAAACATCCACTTCAAAATTTTCCTCAAAACACCCTAGCCCTGATTGAACAATGGACAAACACTAAGAACTATGCTTAGTTCTATCTACCTTTTAAAAAATTTCATTCAATTATGCTCAAATAGACCATGTAGTGGTGTAACAAGTAGTTTCAACTACTTCTACACCATGAACTGTAACTCCCACTGTGGAAGAAATTAGTAATGAGTCTGAAATAGTAGACGAGGAAACAATGAGGCAAACATTAAGGGAGGTTGTTAGATCTTTCTATAAATATCCTAAGACTAATGTTGAGCTGGACACAACCATTATTAGAATAATTCTTCTAAAAGAATTGATAACAGCACAATAAGAGCTTACTCAGCCATTATCTGCTACATCAAGGACTGCTTTGCCCCAAGATGCATTATATTTTGAAGAAATTGAGAAGACGAGAGAAAATATGCATGCAATCAAAATGAATTTGGTGAGGGAAAGTGCAAAATCATGGTGTAGGGTATGGAAAATGTGTAAACTGGATTATTTGACTTATAAGCACGCTTTACTAAAGTAGTATCCACTATTCCAACTATTGTTGTGATAAGTAATGCAGTCTTGAACAAATTGAAGCCATCTTTGGAGGAAGCCAAGAGATAGCTCGCCAATTTTGTGATGGTTAATTAAGGCACTAATTGAACATGCAAACTTGCACGATGGAATTTCAAAACTTAAAATTAACCCTAAAGGAACTTCTAAGCATGCTATGATTGATATAATCTAAGTTAAAATGTTCCATAGATGCTTATAGGTTTATAAAAATTAATAAAAGAAACCTAGCATCTAAGTTAAAAGCATTACTAGCTAATGTGTGCCTTCCCTTTGGTGCGGCACTCACTTAGAACAATTGGACAACACTCCGTTAGCACTAGCCTCTAAGATAGATATGATTGATCCACAAGGATCCTGATCGACCAAAACCTCCCCGTAGAGGAAGAACTCATTGGTTAACAACAACTGCTAGACAGAAGGCTCTGTCCAAAATATGAATAAGCCTTCGAAAGAATTCTTGCGAAAGCGGAGAAACTCGTGGAGGATCTCGCAATAACTTGTGAAGAAAGATGTTAAAACTCAAAAGGAAAGGGTAGCTGAAGTGAATGAAAAGGAGGAGGGTGGAATACTATTTATAGTGGGAGGGGAGCAAAAAGCTCCCCTCAAAAAGCAATGTGGGATGGGAATATTCCCATCCCACATGCAGGTTGCTGCGCAGAGCTCCAACTCCGTACAGGTCTACCCGCACGTACAGCCCGCAGATGCAGGCTGTGCCGCTGCCATAAGGCAAGTATGGGGTTGCCTTGTCCCGTAAGCCCTTATGGGTTGGGCTTGTAAGATATCTCATAAGCCTGGCTTGTGGGCCGCAGCTGGTGGGCCTACATCCCACCAGCATACGTTGACCTTGTACCAGCGCATGCTAGCGGCCCGCGAGCAATTTTACTCTAGGGGGAGTTGCGCGAGCCCCACCCCAAACATCCTGTGTTCGCCGGTTCCACTCGCAATGGGAAAAATTCCCTTGCTTGCCCTTGTGCATTATTTCTAAAAACTTCTCCTTAAAATCCTTTAATTATTATTTGGTCCAACCAATTAATAATTCATCCAACGATTTGACTTTCTTAATATTCTCGGTATAGACCCAGTCTATAAGTTATTTACTTAATCCGGTAAGGACCCAAAGTATGTGACCTCATAGGATCCCAAATTATAGAGCCGCTGAAGGTTAACCTAAACTTAGCTTCCCATTCGAGAACCTTTAGGCTCAGTGTTCCAGACCGGTATGGAACCCTATAACTCTATCCGATCAAATGGCTTTCTAGCAAATGTGTATGACCCCCCGATACTCAGAACATCACATGCTTATGACTTGATGTGGTTCTGCAATAGTAACCAACACAATACACTCCTTCCATCAAGTTAAGTACCATCCAGTTTATTGAGCTTGGATTAAGTGTTAGCTCATGTAATAGTAGTAGCTATCCTGAAGTTAAACTTATTTACAAAGAACACCACTCGCCATAATGTATCAAGATTGACTAGAAATCCGTTCTATCAATCTTATACTCTGATAAGAGATTTATGAGTGTATCTCTTCAACAAGAGGCCTTAAGGTACAACTCCCATTATATTACTATATTAGGAGTGATAGATCCCATCTTAACTACTCGATTTACCAATGAGTGATCATCATTATGCGCGTAATCACCCTTATCATCCTGATCACCAGGGTATGAATAAGTATGACCCAAAGTATAGCTACTCCCATACAAGGTAACCAATATCTCAGGTCGGAGGATAATTGTACTACTACTGCAATAAGACATGACACTAACACATGGACATAGTTATTTTCGAGTGTCTATCTTATAGCGACCTTTAATGTATTACCCAAATACATTCATGTGCTAACTCAATGTACCACCTTCAGCTCATGAGATCGGTTGTTTGGATCTAATCAAAGAAGTAAGCCTACACATGCTAATGTTTCCGCTTCATTGATCTCTAGTCTCAATGAACTATGACTAAGGATATTTAGACTATTCATAGTAACACGTGTGTGTAGTTCTCACACCACATAGCTCCCACTATGTCCTCGCACTTTCACGCTATGAAACAGTTGTGGACTTTTTGTCTTATCAATGTGCATATATGTAATAGCACATATATGATACCAGCATGATGCATAATTTAAATAATCATCGATAAATAACAAAAATGCCTTTGTTATTGATAATAATAAATTGAAACTATTTATACATTATAAATAATAAAGATTTATCACCTTAATTACCTCTAGGACATGCATCATATCTAACAATCTCCCACTTTCACTAGAGCCAATTGCCCATGTGCTTCATGCCATACTCGTTAACATGTTGGTCATGCTTATCCTGAGTCAATGACTTCGTTAGCCCATTCGCTAGATTCTAATTCGTAGGGATGTATTCTAAGCTTATATCCTTTCTAGCTACTATCTCCTGAATGAGATGCTATTTTTTGAGTGTGTGTCTATTTCTCTAACGAGACCGTGGTTCCTTTTCCTGAGCAATAGTCCCATTGTTATCGCATTAGATCACTATTGGATTTACAATGTTGGAAACCACACCGAGATCTCTATAAAATCCCTTAAGCTAGATAGCTTGGTTAGATACTTTAGAAGCAGCTATATACTCAGATTCAGTGGTTGAATCAACAGTCCTATCCTATTTCAAACTTTTCCAAAAACTTACCCCTCCATTTAACATAAACACATAACTTGACTAGGACTTGTAATCATCCTTGTCAGACTAAAAACTTGCGTCAATGTATCCCTTCACAGAGAGATCACTTTCTCCATAAACCAAAAACATATCCTTAGTCCTTTGTAAGTACTTGAGGACAGTTATAACGGCCATTCAGTGCTTCTCTCCTAGATTAGATTGAAATTTGCTCATGACGCTCAAAGCATGTGAGATGTCAGTCTGAGTGCATACCATAGCATACATGATGGATGTTATCATTGAAGCATAGGGTATTCCATTCATGCATAGTCTTTCCTCTTGTATTCTCGGATACTCAGATTTAGAAAGGTTAATCCCATGAGACATTGGGAGATAACTCTTTCTTGACAGCTCAAGGTTAAATCTAGCCAAAACCTTATCTATGCATGTACTTTGAGAAAGACCTAGCAACCTTCTAGATCTATCATGGTAGATCTTTATACCTAATATAAAAGTTGCCTCTCCAAGGTCTTTCATGGAGAACTTCTTTGATAACCATGACTTTACTATCTAAAGAAAAAGAACATCATTTCCAGCAATATGTCATTAATATATAATATAAAGAAAATGATTGCACTCCTACAAGCCTTTTATATATACAAGGCTCATTACCGTTTAATACAATACCAATTTCTCCGATTATCTCGTCAAACCTAATATTCCAACTCCTTGATGCTTGCTTAAGTCCATAAATGGACCTTTGCAATTTGCATATCGAGCCATCCTAGGATGTAAAACCTTCAGGTTGTATCATGGATACATACCGATCAAGGTTCTCATTAAGGAACATTATTTTTACATCCATCCGCTAGATCTCATAATCGTTATGAGCAGCAATGGCAAGGAGTATTATGATATACATTAACATGGCCACTGGTGAAAAGGTTTCATCATAGTTAATGCCTTCCTTTTTATTGTAACATTTTGCAACTAGCCTTGTTTTATAGGTAATCACATTATCGTCAATATCAGTTTTCTTCTTGAAAACTTACTTGCATCTTTTGGGCTTAATCCCACTTGGAGCATCAACCAAGTTCCAAACTTGATTTTCATAAATGGAGTCCATCTCTGACTTTATGGTTGTAAACCATTTGTCAGACTCTGAACCTTCCATTGCCTCCTTGTAAGTCTTAGGCTCATCATCTTCCAAAAGGAAGATATGCTTATCATCAGTAATGACATAGCCATACTGCTCGGGAATGATTGGAGCCTGACCTAACCTACACAATATTGGTGTTATAACAAGTTATTCTATGCTTACACTTTCTTGTGTAACAAGTGTAGGAATAATAAGTTGATTGTCTATTTGATCCTCTTGAGCTCCTATCTCAAGATTGCTTCCACTAGCTTTTGCAAGTATATGTTCCTTCTCGAGGAACTGAGCATTCTTAGAAATAAGTACCTTTTATTCCTTGGGATCATAAAAGGTATAGCCCATAGTCTCCTTAGGGTAACCTACAAATATACATCTATCACACTTAGTACCCAGCTTATCTGAACTTATCCTTTTTGCATAAGCATGACATCCAAAAACTCTCAGGTGAGAAAGAGCAGGTTTCTTACCATATCACATTTTGTATGGTGTTTGATCTACTGATTTCGAGGTCACTCTGTTAAGAATATAAACTACGCTCTCAAGTGCATAACCCCAAAAGGATGTGCTGAGTTCTGCCTAGCTCATCATGGAACGAACCATATTGAGTAAGGTTCAATTTCTCCTTTCTGACACTCCATTATGTTGGGGTGTATAAAGTGGTGTCCACTAGGATAAAATACCATTATCCCTTAGATAATCCTGAAACTCTTAGCTTAAGTATTCACCACCTCGATCAGATAAAAGGTTCTTGATACTTTTCCCAAGTTGTATCTCTACTTCGGTCCTAAACTCTTTGAATTTCTCAAAATTTTCAAACTTGTGCCTCATTAGGTACAAATAACCATATCGTGAGTAATCATCGATAAGGTTATGAAGTAGAAGAAACTGTAATGTGTCTTAACACTCATTGGACCACATACATCAGAATGTATTATTTCCAAAGTACTTGTGGAGCACTGACCCTTTCCTTTGAAAGGTTTCTTAGTCATCTTACCCTTAAAACAAGGTCCGCATGCCCGATAGGATTTCTATTCCATTGGGCCCAAGTCACTAGATTTGTGTAACTTAGTTAAGCGAGTCTCATTTATATGACCTAGATGACAATTGATAAGTGTATACTTACACTTATTATCTTGATATTTTCAATCATAAAACGATATGGTTTAGAGTCATTTTATACTTCATATAAAAGATTTAACGTGGTATGTAGTTGTTTTTTATACAAATGTAGAAACTAGGTGAATTTTGGTAATAAAATGATAAAAAATGGAAGGTGCAAAAAGATGCATGGAACATAAGAAAATGGCTCAGGATCGAAGCTGTCAAAGATTGGTAAAGTTGCAAAGAAGAAACATGAAGAAAAACATATATCATGATCGTGACACCCATTCGCAATCGTGACTTGTTACTCTTCACAAGAGAAAGTTTCCAACAATTAGTCACAATCGAGACACATATATCTCGCTCGTGATTTGTGATGGTTATTGGTCAACTCTTCTCAACTACCAACTGCCGGATAAGAACGATCAACTGCCATCAACTGTCAGATGAAAAGACACCTTTTGAAAGTAATCTAATCATGAAAAGATGCCTTTCCATTGTAGATGAGGATAAAACTTTGCATCCAATCATATTGAAGTAATGCAACCCTTCGCCAATGGACAAAACTCTTCGTTTGGATAGACACAACCCTTCACACTCTATAAATAGGGTTCAAATCACACCAATTTTGTGTGTGGGGTGTGTGACACAAGGAGTATAGGCATTGAATAGAAGTATGCATGTATGATAGAGAGTGGAAGTATATAGATTTTGCTATGTTCAAAGTCTTAGCGAGAAAAATGTATAAGTGATTCGATTCTTGTTTCGATCACTAGATTTCTCCACAAATTCGAGCTATTATTGTATGAGTGTAATTGCAAAGCACTTATCAATGAAATTTTTCATTCTTCAATATTCATTTGTTCGATATTCACAAAGAATAGCATCCTAGCAGAGATTCTGTACGAGTCGAGACCGAATTCAAAGCAGATGCAGGAATTGCGGGAATTGACGACTCCCATTAAAGAGTGGATACAGTTTGGTCAACTTTAGCTTTCACTTGCATACCTTACAACTTTACTTTGTTTTCTACTTATACTTTTTATTTCGAAGTTTATGATATGTCTATGTGTTATAACGAGTAGTTTGTCTTGCATCATTTATATTAATCAAATTATATGCTTTTGAGTTAACTTTAAGAGTGATTCGGGGTTAATAAGATTGTGTATAATCACATGATCTGTGATTATAAAGCTGTTTACTGAGCTAACATTTTTGGAATGGTAACTTGCTAAATATGGCTATGTGAGAGCGACCCGTACTAAGCATAGTAATATTGTTATCTAGGTTTTTATAAGTGTCATAATTCATTTACCCTAGATTTAGAAAAGTCATTTCATGTTTTTCTCTGTGGTGAATTATTGAATATTTGGGCATCTAGAACCGTGTTTGTTAAAGTTATCTAGTGTATGAAATATCCTTGATGATTTTGCATGTTTTTCTCTACTATAATTGTTCTTAGGGAAAATCTATATAGTGTACATCTTCTCTAATCTGTTCATGCATCTGTCTATTCATCAGTCTATCATCCAATCACTCCAATACAAATTATCTTATTTCTTTTGTTCTGTAACTCTAGTTGGTCCTTAGAATCGAATTTCTTTCCTGTGGGATCGATATCTTTTAAAACTACATAGTAAATGTATACTTGCAGTGGTCATCATTTTTCTATTTGATAAGCGGTTGATAACACATGTTCATATTTTGAAATTTTATCTTATTAGTAGAAAAGTGGGGAATAGGATTTTTGGCACCGTTACCGAATATAAGCCTATCGGAACGAGTATAGTCAAAATCCTGCGATCAAGTTTTTGGCGCCATTGCTAGGGAAGGTAAGTGCATTTTAGAGATAAAAATTTGGAGACTATGTTATGTTTTTATTTTACTTTTATTTTTATTTTTATATAAGTTTGTTATTGTATTTTGTTTTGTGTTTAAAATGTTTACTAACATACATTAGGATAAGTTTTGTGGTGATTACATGATTGATAACTTAACAGATACATGCGTAGATGAAATTGGTCAAGTTACATCTCATGAAGAGTCAACATCTGAATCCCATGAAAATTTAGATTACTCCTCTAAAATCGAAAAATTAGTTACAAAAGATGATCCTATACCACCTTCTATAGATAAACCATCCTTAGTAAAATTGAAGCAATTGCCTAATCATTTGAAGTATGCATTTTTAGGAAGCAACAATACCTTACCCATTATCATTTCTAGTAAGTTATCTCATTTGCAAGGAGAAGCATAGTTGGAAACAATAAAGGGTAGAATAAGGAGTATTGGTTGGCGAATTTCCGATATTAGAGGAATTAGCCCTAGTATAGTGATGCATTCTATTAATTTAGAAAATGATAGTAAACCTAAGATAGAAAGGCAAAGAAGATTAAATCCTCACATGAAGGAAGTTGTTAAAAAGGAGATTATTAAGTTGCTAGATGCAGGGATTATCTATCCGATTTCAGATAGTGAATGGGTCACTCCTGTTCAATGTGTTTCGAAAAAGGGAGGTATCACTGTAGTTCAAAATGAAAAGGGTAACTTAGTTCCTACTAGGATAACAACTGGATGGAGAGTTTGCATAGATTACAGAAAATTAAATGCAGCCACTAGGAAAGACCATTTCCCTTTACCATTTATAGATCAAATGATAGAAACGATATCAAGTCATGCATTTATTGTTTTCTTGATGGATTCTCTGGATATTTTCAAATTATATTAAGCCAGATGACTAAGATAAAACCACTTTTACATGTCCATTTGGTACGTTTGCTTATAGAAGAATTCCTTTTAGGTTGTGCAATGCTCGGGATACTTTCCAAAGTGTGTTTCGGCTATTTTTATCAGTATGTGGAGGATATTATGGAAGTTTTCATGGATAATTTCTCTGTATACGGAGATTCTTTTGTGAAATGTATAGAAAATTTGGATAAAGTACTTGCTAGATGTGAGGAAAATAATTTGGTATTGAATTGGGAGAAATGTCATTTTATGGTTAATGAAGGTATAGTTTTAGCTCTTAAGATATATGAGAAGGGAATTCATGTAGATATAGAAAAAACCAAGATCATTGAGAAATTACCTCCTGTAAATGTTAAGGGAATAAGATCATTTCTAGGCCATGCTGGATTTTACAGAAGGTTTATAAAGGATTTTTCGATTATAGCTATACCTTTAACTAAATTATTAGTTCAAGATGTGAAGTTCGATTTCTCTGATGACTGTTTAAAACCCTTCAACACTTTAAAATGAGCATTAGTTACGGCAACCATAATTGTGAAACCAAATTGGTCTCTGCCATTTGAATTGATGTGTGATGCTAGTGATGTTGTTGTTGGTTGTGTATTAGGTCAAAGATATGAAAAGAATTTGCATGCAATTTATTATGCGAGTCACACTTTGTCTACTGCACAATTCAATTACACCACCACGGAAAAAGAGATATTAGTAGTCGTATATGCATGTGACAAGTTTATATTATATTTGATTGGATCTAAAGTAATAGTTTATATAGATCATGCTGCTTTGAGATATTTGTTTACTAAGAAAGATGCCAAACCTTGATAAATTAGGTGGATCCTTCTTTTGCAAGAAATTAACTTAGAAATAAGGGACAAAAAAGGAAGTGAGAATACCGTAGCTGATCACTTATCTCAATTAGAAGACGATAAGGAACCTATAGGTGAAATTGGTGATATTAATGAACTTTTTCCAGGTGAAAATCTTATGTTTGTTAAACATACTATTAGTCCATGGTATACCGACTTTGTAAATTATTTAGTTACGCATTCTTTACCCTCTGATTTAGTTTCTAATGGTAAGAAGAAATTTCTTTAAGGATATTAGATCATTCATGTGGGATGACCATTATTTTTTTAAGGAATGTGTCGACGGTATTATTCGCAAATGTATAGATGATACTAACTTTTCTTCAGTTTTAAGTCATTGTCATGATAGCATATATAGAGGACATTTAGGACCAGCAAAAACCGCTGCAAAAGTTCTAGAGAGTGGGTTTTATTGGTCAACATTGTTCAAGGATGTTAGAGATTTTATTCAGAATTGTGATAATTATCAGAGAACATGAAACATAAGTCGAAGAGATGAGATGCCATTGAAAAACGTCTTAGAAGTGGATCTTTTTTATGTTTGGGGATAGATTTCATGGGACCATTTCCTACCTCTAATGGTAATAATTACATTCTGGTTGCAGTTAATTATGTTTCAAAATAGGTTGAAGCTAGCGCATATAGTAAGAATAATGCTAGAGTAGTTGCTAAGTTTCTTAAGCAATTATTTAGTAGATTTAGAGTTCCTAGGACCATAATTAACGATGGAGGTTCACATTTCATCAATAAGACTTTTGAAAGCTTCATGCATAAGTATGGAGTACATCATAAGGTTGCTACCCCATATCATCCTTAGACTAGTGGTAAAGTAGAAATTTCTAATCAGGAAATGAAGTGGATTCTCAAAAAGACTGTCTTGAATTCTAGGAAGGATTGGTCTACTAAGTTAAATGATGACTTATGGGCTTACAGAACAGCTTTTAAGACACCTATTGGTATGACAACCTATAAGAAAGTTGGATTTAAATGCATTACAAGAACTATGGTTGTCATCATATGAAAATGTAAAGATCTATAAAGAGAAGACAAAACGATGGCACGATGCAAAACTACAGGAAAAGAAGTTTAAGATTGGAGATAGAGTTCTATTAAATAATTCCAGACTTTGCTTGTTCCATGGAAAACTCAAATCTCGTTAGAAAAGACCTTATGAAGTTATTCTGGTATTTGACAATGGAGCATTAGAATTGAAAGCCGAAAATGGAGAAAATATTTCGAGCCAATGGCCAACGATGCAAACCTTATCTTGAAAATAAATTTGAATAACAAGACGTTGATGTTCAATTATTATCTTCAACATAAATCATTCCAGGTATGAAATTAGTAAGTATTTATTTAACATATTTGTTTTTATAAGTTTTTCTAGGACTAAGTCTAAAAACAAAAATTGAAGAAATAAGAAGGATTGAAGAATTCACGACCATAACTATAGATCGCGCTCATGATATTGTGTAGTAAAACCTTCTGTTCATGTTATGAAGAAAGTCATGATCGTGACAAGCCTTCGCGATCGTGACTCGGGAATAATATTACCATCACAAATCACGATTTAACACGCGACAAATGGATGAAACTACCATTAACGGCTAGTTAGAAGGAAAAACGGCTATATTGACTATTTTGGCAAATCAATGACCTATTAGAACTCTATATAAAGGTCTAAACTGAATCCATAGCCACCACAACCTTCTACAAAGCTTATAAAAGTTTTGATTCTTTCATCTCTATTCTTCTACAATCAAATAACCTTTTTCAACCTTTACTTCAAACAAAACCATGCCTCGTGTTAAGGTAGTCGCAAATAGAAGAGAATTCCCGAACTATCAACAAGATTACAGCTGTCCTTTTCCCATTCGTTCATGTGAAGAAGGGAAAAGATTCCAAGTTCTCAAGAAGTTAGAGATCAACGGTATGATTTTTCTTGATTTAGTTTTCTTGCAGACTTTAGGACTCCATGAGCAAATGGGGATGTATCTTGCTGATCTTGGTTTAAGCACGTTTGTGGGAATGCGATTTCCACAAAACCGTGATTGGATTTTGGAATTTCTAGTGACATTCGATTTTGAAGATAAAACACTACAAGAAAATCACCGATTAGCGTCGAAGCTTCGACGTTAAATTCATCTCTATTGGCAACGACTTGGTGTCAATTTAGCGCCGATGAATGCTACAACCATTTGAGCATAAAATTTAATAAAAAATAGCAATGACATAGCGACAATAAATTTGGTGTCAAAGCATGTGGATGCTATTAGCGTCGAACTAGCAATGACACATATTCGGAAACGCTTTTACGTTGACATAGTGACCGAAATGAAATTTCAGCACCAATTCACGCTCAAATATTTTTTTTAAAGGAAAAATTGTGTCCATAAATTATTTCGACTCTAAAATTAAGAATTAAAAGTTCTTTTTAATTAGTAAACATAAATTAATTACGGTTATCTCCTTTCTTCCGCATCATCAACCTCTTCCCTTTTCTTCTAGGTTATTTGCTCTTCAAATCAGATTTCATTTTCTTAGGTATTGCTTTGATGCTATCTTTTCGTCCATTATTTTCTATCTCTGAGTTCAAATCTTTGAAAGCCTAATTTCTCCCCACTCACAGGTCCTGAAGATGGCTGAGCTTCTCCATCTGTAACTTGTAGGTACTCTTTCCCCATTTTTGTAACTTTTTTATCTTTTTGCTTCTTAGAAAATGCTTTCCCTTGTGCTAATGTCGTTAGAGTCTTCATATACGTTCCCAACACTCTTGGCTCCTTATCGCGATTTAAGGAAAATCTACGGCCTTCCAATTCATTAATTTTCGCTTTGCCATTGTGCCGACCTTAATTCATCAACAACACCAATCATCAGTCCAGTCCTTCAAACCCCTAAGATAGTTCCACTTTATATGTTCTCTTACTCACTTTTCGTAATTACAGCACGACGTGATAAACATCTTTTGTAATTTGATTTCTTAATTTTTTATACGCAATGTTTATATGTGGAATACACTTGTTTGGTCAATCATTAACCTCTTTGAATCATGCTTTTTTTCTTGTATTACGTATTAGTTAGTTCTTATAATTGGTTCTTGTGTTGTATAACTATTATATATAAGCTTGTTTTAGCCGTCTCTTGCTTTTCTTGTTAAAATTGTGAATTAAATGGAGGTTACATATTGTGTTCTCCTTATGCAGCCTTTGAGCTTTTATTTTCTGTTAAAGTTCGCAACTGACTTTTTTTCTTTTTCTAAACTTAAGTTATAGGATGCTCTATTCCAGCTGAGTTTCTTGTTCAAGCTACTCCTATTGCTCGTCTGGTGAGTCTCATCTGTTCCAACTAAGGCTTCATGTAAAATGGATTTTATTTCTTGACTATAGGAGTAGGAGTTCTTAAAATAAGTCAATTAGTGGAAATATTGCAAAATGAATGAATTCAAAGTATACAAAGTTAAATGAAGGACAGTAGGTGTTCAAAATTAAGATATTCTTTAATATTTGATACTGCAAAGATTGGTTAGGAATGAGAAAATATATTTAGAGAGAGTAGTATTATAAATGTAAGGATTGTAAAGAGGACACGAATTTATGATAGATACACTTAATGAGATGGTATAATTGTGTGTCATAGGCCTTGTAAGAGCAGCTGAGTTATTCGTGGAAATAATCATTTCTCTTTATTATGGCATTCTTTCCCTCTTTGTGTCAATGTTTTCCTTGTAAGAGCAGTTGAGTTACTATTGTCATTTACCATTCAACTACTTATTTTCTACAAAGATTTAAATCTAATGTTGCTTAAGTTATAAACTATATACATAAATAACAAATGTATATGTGTGTTTATGCTTTCGGAAATTTTATTTGAGTCTTATTGTTTATGCCTACTTTCAAAAGTTTCTTTATGTAATTGAATCTGATTTTGAGGAAGCTATACTTCAAACTCAAGTCTCTTAAGCTTTTAGATTCTCTTTCCAATCAGAAAGTATGTGTTTGTAGCTATTGTTCGTTTCAAAGGTGTTGAAATAAGCACTAAATATAGCATTCTCTCTGTGAAGAATTGTTGTTAAAGTAGTGATACAAGTGGCTCTGCTGTATAGATTAACCTCTCTTCGCAATCAAATCACTCTTATCTCAGAGGATATAGGTGGCTTTGTTGTAGCAGAATTGAAGCAATGTTTTATAGATGGAATTACTCACAAAGGTATTAAATTCTTTGTTGTTTTATTGTTTTTGCTAAAGGTTATTGATTATTTTTCTGAATTGTGTCTTGCAGATAATGGAGTTAAAAACTCGGTGGAATTCGAGTGGATTGATTTGGAAGATGGAGAACATGTACGAATTTTGTTTACTTGTGTGAATTCTTATATATTTTGCTCCAATCTTTAACAAATTGCAGACTCTCTCAAGCGTATTTACGAAGCACAAAGAGAAGATTTCCTCTTCTCTTCTCCTTTTTCTATCCTGTCTCGTTCTCCCCTTCTTTATATTAGGTAAAATCTTATATATCTCATCGAATTTATTTGTTTTCTAAGAAATGTCTATTTGTTATTGAGAATAGGGCGTTTGTTTGTTATTTGGTTGCATTTTGTGGAAGTGTTAAGAGATAAAAGGATGATTACTTCAGTATTAGTGTGATTTTTTATACTGCAGTGGGCCCATGATTATAAACCTTATGTACTTCAATTATATGTTGTATTTCTAGCTTCACTTATTTCTGATAGCATTTTGTCTATAGTCATCTATATGATAATTTATAATCTCTTCCCTTCTCTGTTTTAACTATTGGTGCACATTTTCTATCCAGCAATGTAGACTAATGTTTTCGGCAAGTCCAAAAGACTGTAAGGCACCTGGAATGATGCATTTGATGGCCACCACGTCTCTCTTTTCTTGACCAAACATCCCGCCATTTAGGTACTAAGAATTGCTTCAAAAACATTTAGCTTAACGTAACATAATCAAGTAGTGATACCCGCTTAAGAATTGCATATTTAACATTGAAGTATATAGTGATGATCATAACACCATATATGCTCATAGCGTATTTGCCAATTTTATAGATTGTGGAAAAAGCCAAATGCTTGGTGGTTAACAAATGTAACATTGTTGTCCTTTTATTGTGATATTGGATGATATTTGTTATAATAAGATGAGTTATGACGAGTATGAATGGAGAATCGTATATATTTGCTTGAATCATGAATATATTAATTATCATTTGTTATCTTTCATTTGAACAAGAGCTCATTTCAATCCAAATTATTTTAACAAAAAAGTGACCAAAAAATCAATGCAGAAAGCATTTGTTGCATATCTTTCATATGCGTCGACATGTTATGTCCAATTAACGATGAAAAATTTAGCGTCCATCTAGCGACGATTGAGTCAACTCCAATTAACGTCAAAATGAAATTTACAAAATAGAGTTGAATGGATTTAGCGATGACAATGTTGTCGCTAAATTGTGTCGAAAGATAAATTGTCGACGCAATTTATTTAGTGTTGAGCGTTTCTACGTCGACATGTTTTTCGTCGCAAAGTCGACGCTTTATCAATTTTTGGACGTAAAGTTGACGCTAGTAAGCTTTTAGCGACCAATTTTTGTCGACGCTAATTCAAAATATTCTTGTAGTGAAAGGAAGAGGGCGTTTCAATTTCGCAACCAATGTAGACACTATACCATCACAAGAGAGATGATGAGTACTTGGTTCGGGTTCGAAATTGAAAATTCATCGAGCATGACGAATTCTTTTCAAGCAAATCGAGTTTAGGCGGATTTAACGGGTGAGAGAACCTTCAACCCCAAAAATTCTCCAAATAAACTTATTAAAGATGAGTGTATCCTTCTACTCCACAAATATCTTACCACTTCGGTATTTTGTCAAGTAGAGAACACCAAAATCCAAAAGAGGGATTTGTTTGTTCTTTCTTGTGTAATGAATAAGCAAAAAGCGGAGTTCGTGAATATAATTTGGGACATGATGAAGAAGAATTCAACGAGCACGAGAAACTAAATTGGGGTGGCCGAAATTATCACCGCAATCATCTTGGGTGCGCGAAATGAACTTCCCTATGTTCATCAACCGAGTAGTATTTTTGTTATATGGATAGGAATTACTTGAAGAATACCGGACTTCTTCAAGAGAACGATGTGTCTATTCTTTCTACTTTTACTCCAACAGCACCAAGAAACTAATCTCGACTAATGAAGATTCTTCCGTTGACCCATCTGATCCAATTGCTAGATGTTGTCCTGGCAAGGCTCTGATAATCGAAGAAGAAGATGAAGAAGAAGAAGATGAAGCTCTGGAAGATTGGAAGGCGAGTATGCAGCAAAAATTGGACAATTACCAAGCGGAACTTAGAGTAATGAAGAAAGACATGAAGAATCTAAAGAAAAGTAATAAATCGATGCTTCGAAAATTAATATCTTTTTTTATAAGACAAAATTGTCAATTTACTCCTAATCCTTCGGATTCCCCTTCTCAATGAACGGGTTTACTCTTTTCTTTACTTTTTCTTTTTCAATTTTAGACTAGTTGTTTGTTTTTAGTTTTTAGATTTTCAATTTAATAAAATCTCTCACAATTAGGACATTGTGTTCTTTAGTGTGAGGGGGACATTTGTAAAAATCGAAAAAATCGAAAAAAAAATTAAATAAAATTAAAAAATTTTGAAGAATATGAAAATTTTCTTGATTTTATGTTATTTATACATTATCCATACCTATACTATACTAACATATGTTCCAAGGTTATTGTGAGTGTTAGGTATTTCAAGTTTAATGTTAGTGCATATTTTGAACAAAAAAAGTTTCGAGTTTGAGCGCACGTTGAGAGTGTGAGTGCTTTATAGCACAACATTTAGCATTTGGCAAGGATGAGTTGTGAGTAACATTCAAAAGCAACATTCCAAATAAGTTTCAATACATATTTCAATGCAACATGAATTAGTATAAGTTGTATAGTTTTAGTTTAATGCTACTGATAAGTTAGTAGTGGAGTAATATCTAGTAGCATTCTTACTATGAGTTTTATATGCTATTTTCACCAAATGAGGTACGAACTTGAATACTATTTTATACACTTCTGTTGTGTTTACCTTGAGGACAAGGCAAAAGTTAAGTGTGGGGGTGTGATAAGTGTATAATTACACTTATTATCTTGATATTTTCAATCATAAAATGATATGGATTAGAGTCATTTTATACTTCATGTTAAAGATTTCACCTGGTATGTAGTTGTTTTTTATGCAAATGCAGAAAATAGGTGAATCTTGGGAGTAAAATGATCAAAAATGGAATTCTATGTAAAAAGAGTGAAAAATGTGCAAAAAGATGCGTGGAACATAAGGAAATGGCTCAGGATCAAAGCTGTCAAAGATCGTTAAAGTTGCAAAGAAAAATATATATCACGATCATGACACCCATAAGGGGTCGCGACTTGTTACTCTTCACAAGCAGAAAGTTTCCAACCAATAGTTACGATCGTGACACATATATCTCGCTCACGACTTGTGACGGTTATTGGTCAACTCTTCTCAACTACCAACCGCCATCAACTGTCAACCGAAAAGACACCTTTTGGAAGTAATCCAATCATGAAAACCTGCCTTTCCATTTTAGATGAGGATAAAACTTTGCATCCAATCATATTGAAGTAATGCAACCCTTTGCCAATGGACACAACTCTTCGTTTGGATAGATGCAACACTTCGCACTCAATAAATAGGGTTCAAATCACACCAATTTCGTGTGTAGGGTGTGTGACACAAGGAGTATAGGCATTGAATAGAGGTATGCGTGTATGATAGATAGTGGAAATATATACATTTCGCTATGTTCAAAGTCTTAGTGAGAAAAATGTATAAGTGATTCGATTCTTGTTTCGATCACTAGATTTCTCCACAAATTCGAGCGATTGTTGTATGAGTGTGATTGCAAAGCACTTATCAATAAAAGTTTTCATTCTTCAACATTCATTTGTTCGATATTCACAAAGAATAGCTTCCTAGCGGAGGTTCTGTACGAGTCGAGACCAAATTCAAAGTAGACGTAGGAATTACGGGAATTGATGACTCCCACTAAAGAGTGGATACGGTTTGATCAACTTTAGCTTTCACTTGCATACCACTTTACTTTGTTTTCTACTTATACTTTCTATTTCGAAGTTTATGAAATGTCTATGTGTCATAACGAGTATTTCGTCTTGCATAATTTATATTAATCAAGTTATATGCCTTTGAGATAACTTTAAGAGTGATTTCAGGGTTAATAAGATTGTGTATGATCACTGGATCTGTGATTATAACGATGTTTAGTGAGCCAACATTTTTGGAATGGTAACTTGCTAAATATGGCTATGTGAGAGCGACCCGTACTAAGCATAGTAATATTGTTATCGAGGTTTTTATAAGTGTCATAATTCATTTACCCTAGATTTAGAAAAGTCATTTCATGTGTTGCTCTGCGGTGAATTATTGAATATTTGGGCATCTAGAACCGTGTTTGTTATAGTTATCTAGTGTATGAAATATCCTTGATGATTTTGCATGTTTTTCTCTACTATACTTGTTCTTAGGGAATATCTATATAGTTTACATCTTCTCTAATTTGTTCATGCATCTATTTATTCATCAGTCTATCATCCAATCCCTCCAATACAAATTATCTTTTTTTTTTGTTCCGTAACTCTAGTTGGTCCTTAGAACCGAATTTCTTCCCTGTGGGATCGATATCTTTTAAAACTACATCATAACTGTATACTTGCAGTGGTCATTATTTTTCTATTTAATAAGCGGTATTGACAACACCTGTTCGTATTTTAAACTTTTATCTTATTAGTAGAAAAGTGTGGAACAAGGTTTTTGGCACCGTTACCGAATATAAGCCTATCGGAACGAGTATAGTCAAAATCTTGCGATCAACAATGCCATAAGTATGAAGATTTCTCATTATCTAACTTCAATTTCTTAACTATGTTCGTATTTAGAATTTCAGTATTAGTATCTAGAACATAAATTCCATCCACACATATTCCACAAGCATAAAGAACATTATCATGTCGAATTTAACAATTATTATTAGAAAATAAAAATCTCAAATCCATCTGTAGCTAATGCGCAACAAAAATAATATTCTTAGAGATAATAGGAATATAATAACAATTGTTCAAAACTAAAACAAGGCCACTAGGCAAATGAAGGCTGTATGTCCCTACAGCTGTTGCAGCAACCCGAGCTCCATTTCCAACTCTTCCATTTCCCTCTCTGTAAGCCTCCTACTGTTCCACAACCCCTGCACAGAAGTACAGAAATGAGTACCACAACCAGTATCCAATACCCACGTAGACTGATAAGGAAATATAGAGAAACTCTCTCAATTTCATAAATCTCAAGTAAGTCTATAAGTTGCGTTAAGGTATATTTGGGAGAACACTCCTTAAGCATCTTCTTGAAAGAATCATATTTATTGGATAATCCCCTCAATACCATTTCTCTCAAGGATTGCTCACTATACTCAACACCTAACTCCCTTAATTTCTCTGAGTTGTCATATACGTATACAACCAACTCTACTGATGAGGTGTCTCCATGCAACTTATTGTGGAAAAGTCTATCTTCCAAACTTTCCACCGAGTTGAGATGATGAATCATGGTTGCGAGATCCAACCCTTTGTACATGTATGTGTTCTTCGAGAGCATGTTGTCTAACATGAGTATTGCAACAAATCCACAGTTTCCCGTATGCCTCTCATAATCATTCATCTCACATGCAAAAGCATTCTTATCGGGATGTTTGGGACTCGGATCATCAAGAAAATAATCCAGGTAGGAGTTCCTGAGAACTCCTTTAACAGTACCAAACCAATCATTGAAGTTGTAAACATCATACTTTATGTTGCCAAGAGGACCGATATCAATATGAGTATTTTCGTTAATGATCATATTCAACCTAAATATAAGATAGAAATTGTTCAGAAATCAGTATATGTACATGCATTTAATATAAGGTCTTTAATTAAACACATATTTCCTACTATTTTTATCGACATTCAAATAGCCCCTTCTATTGAATTCAGGAAATCTAGTCCAACTAATTTTCCTTAGTAGGTAGCATCCATCGCCCATCCATCATGAATCTTGCTATAGCAAGTCAAGCCATAACAAATGACTATGGTTGGAACCTATCCATTTGCATTTCATGCAATTGCTAGTCCATTTGAGTTCTATTTCTCGAGACGTGCGTACCTAATTGTACGACTCCTCAAATATGTCTCTAATCTAGCATTAGCTCCATTGACATGGACAACTAACCCATTTTGGTTAAGACATTAACCCCATATAGTCTCATGACCAAACACATGTTAAGGGAAAGTATGTTGTACATGTCTTTATATCCGCTAATAAGGTTCGTATCACGACTTATGACAGAAAGACAATTTACCGCCTTACTGATGTTGTAGGGATTTTATTGGTGCAACTGGTCTCGTCCTAGTCTAGCTCTTATACGATGAATATGATTATGATAATAATTATGAGCCTGCAACCCACCAACCTGCGCTAGCCTTGTATCAGCGCATGCTCATGCGGTAGTCACGGGGGCCCCACCCACAAACATCCCGTGTTTGCAGGGCCCACTCGCTATGGGAAAAATTTCCCTTACTCGCCCCTGTGCAATTTTTCCAAAAACTCCTCCTTTAAATCCTTTAATTATTATTTGGTCCAACCAATTAATAATTCATCCAACGATTTTAACTTTCTTAATATTCTTGGCATAGACCCAGTCTATAAGTTCTTTACTTAGTCTGGTAAGGACCCAAAGCGAGGTTAACCTAAACTTCAATTCCCATCCGGGAACCTTTAAGCTCTGTATTCCAAATCGATATGGAACCCGATAACTCTAGATGATCAAATGGGCTTTCTAGCAAAGGAGTATGATCCCCCGATACTCGGAACGTCGCTTCCTTGTGACTTGATCCGGTTTTGCAATAGCAACCAATACAATACCTTCCATCAAGTTAAGGACCATCCAGTTTATTGATCTCAGATTAAGTGTTAGCTCATGTAATAGTCGTAGCTATCCTGGAGTTAGACTTTTTCACGAAGAACACTACTCACCATAATGTATCAAGATTGACTAGAAACTCGTTTTATCAATCTTATACTTGATTAGAGGTTTATGAGTGTGTCTCTTCAATAAGAGGCCTTAAGGTACAACTCCCATTCTATCACTATATCAAGAGCAATGGATCCCATCTTGACTACTCAGCTTACCAACGAGTGATCATCATTATACCAGTAATCACCTGTATCATCCTGATTACCAGGATATGAATAAGTATGACCCAAAGTATAACAAATCCAACACAAGGTAACCATTATCTCAGGTTTGAGGATAATTGTACTACTACTACAATAAGACATGACACCAATATATGGATATAGTTATTTCCGAGTGTCTGTCTTATAGCGATCTCCAATGTATTACCCAAATACATTCATGTTTTAACTCAAGGTATCACCTTCAGCTCGTGAGATCGGTTACTTAGACCTAATCCAATGAGTAACCCTACCCATGCTAGTCTATCCGCTTCATTAATGTCTAGTCTCAATGAAACTATGACTATGGATATTTAGACTATTCAAAGTAACACGTGTGTGCAGTTTTCACACCACATAGCTCCCACTATGTCCTCGCACTTTCACGCTCTGAAGTAGTCATGGATTTTACCTTATCAATGATCATATATATAATAGCACATAAATGATACATCGAGATACATAATTTAAATAATCATCGATAAAACAACAAAGATGCCTTTATTATTGATAACAATAATCTGAAATTGTTTGTATATTATAACAAATAAACTAATTACCTCTAGGGCATATATCATGTTTAACATTTTGTCAGTCTAGGCGATGAACATAATACGCAATTCTTCAATTTTGATCATGATAAAAATAAGCCAAGGAATGATACTCTTTTAGGGTTCAAGATTCTCTTTATGACTCAACAAGAAAATGGTTTAGGGAACTAAATCAATTCCACCATCAACTTGGTAAAATTATGATGCCTGCAATAGAGAAAATTGATCTTCACCTTAAAAATGCAGTCAGTTTACCTGAGTCAGTTGGAAGGGTAGTAGAATTGAAGATGAGATAAGTCTTTAAGATCATTTTAGCACTACAGCAAAACGGACTATCAAGGAAGAAAAGGATGAGATAATGGAAAAGTTTGGGAATTTGTCCCTTTAGGAGATAAGAGCATTTGTCATTGAAAGAGATGAACCACCGCTACATGTCAAGATCAACTCCATTCACAACAGTTTAGAAGAATTTGTGAAGGGTTGTGTGGAGGATTCAAAATCTTAAGGGCACTACAATTTGTCCTAAGATTAACATAATCTTGGAATTTTTTAAGGAGAATATGATGGATGAGGATTCACTTACTACGTTAAGGATTATTAATCAACTTTGTCAACAAATGAGTGTAAAAGAAATGAGCTGTGAATGCCTTATAGCTAGGTTCATGAAGGAACGTGAAGCTCAAAGTTGTATAACTAATATAGGCAAATAAGAGTTGAATAATGAGATTCATCCTGATGTCTCTGGAACCTACGCCAACTTCCAACTTGCCATAAATACCATTAATGAAAGTTATGAAGCTACTATGAAAGTTGTGAAGGCAAAGGGGGAGAGACAAAAGCAAGCTTTAAATGAAGTCCAAAAGTTCCTAGCAAGGAAGCATCAACCTTAATCCATGACCACTCTGTGGTAGCAGCAACAACAATCTAAGGGTAAGCTCCCTATGAGAATCCCTCCTCCTATTATTAACCCAAATGAGTTAGAAGAAGACAAGTAAATCCTCCTATCAAGATCAATCCTCCCCATAACTCAAACCAGCGCTACCGAAGATAGGCATGTATTTAGCTATAACTTGTAATGTTTTTAAGCTTTGATAGATTAGCTCAGTATGGGAACAAATTATACTTATACTATTCTAATTATTAATGAAAAGATTACAACTGTTTCTCAATAAAGTTAATACCTCTTTAACTTGAAATAGCTATGATATATTCTTTCTAACATTACTACAGAATGAAAGCAAGACTTGGATGCTGAATGATTGAGGACTTTCACCAAAGCAAGAATTCTCCAAGTATGGGGGAGCTTAACAAAACCTCAACGGTTCATTCAGCATGGAGGAGTCTTGTATCTATCCAAGTAACTCTTCTTACTTATTGAATTGTATATTGTTATTGTATGTTTTCCATCAATAAAAATGAGGGAATTTGTTGGAATCAGCTTAAAGATTGTTAAAAAATCTTGAGTTAAAATTTCTGACAATGATAAACATGAAGGAAAGCAACATATAAATCAATATTGTAGTCAAATATTTATTTAGGTTAATTAAGGTTAGCTAAGTTTAGTTTAAACTATGTGCGGTAACTTAATTACACTTAGAATATTTATGTTGAATACTGGCTTCTGAGTTAATGACTCCACACAGTGAGAATAGAAATAATTCAGCTTTCACTTGTAATATATCTTGTGCTGATAACGTTGTGTGCTTTTAACTATCTGTAAGGAAAGAATATTCCTTAGTTGATTCTTTGTAGATCCCAAAGATATATGTCACTGAAATTGAAAAAAGGGATATTCAAGTAATCCTAAAAGAGAAAATCTGTGAGTATGGAATTGTCAATCTGGAAACACTAATGTCCAAAGATTTAACCAACATTCTCACCGCATTTCAGAATAAGTCACGCTACACTGCCAACTTCGGGATGATTAACTAAGCAATGAAATCCATGTAGCATTTCGCACCCAATCTCGCCAAGATAGAATTAAGAGAAGATCAAGACATGGTGATAAAATCATTTCAACGGTTTAATCTTGCAAATTAACAAATTAATCTCATGCATCAACAGTTAGAAATCTCTCTCACAACGAATTCAAATATGTTTCTAACAGGAAGAATGTTGAAGACTGTACGAGAAGAGAAATTAGATGATTAAACAAGTTGAAAGACAAGTTTGTAACGACTACCTCATCTTTCTCCTATAAATAGAAGATTGAAGGCAACGTTCAAACTTAGTGAATACGTTTGAAATTTCTTAAATGCTAAAGCTTTGTCAAAATTACACGTATTCATCTCTTGTGTTTTTAACTAAGTGTCTTAGTCAGCTCTGCTGTATTTACTTTAACTTAGCAAAGTCAACCAAAATGAGAATTATCTCAGTTTTAGAGTTGTGTTTTATAGATATTTTATATCCAATCATTCATCATTTAAAACAAACTCAACATTTAATCATATTCATTTAAAGGACATTAAAAATCCACCTAGAAACAATTTAGGATATTTAACCCCGATTTTGTCTGTATTATTAAGCATAATCGGGACCAATAATAAATAAGTAAACATAAACGACAACAAAATCTACATTTTCCCTGATTTTCTTGCCCAACAATAAAAGAAAGTAATCATTTTGCTTTATTTCCAATTTTAACGCTTTAATCAAGGAAGATATATTATGTGGGTTGTATATTGTTTCACCATTTGATAAAAAACTGATCGCATTCGTGGAGGTTTTTTTTTTGTCTTGGAAGTTAGAAATGGTAAAGAAATCTTAATTCATCCTAACAATTTTTCATAATAACAATATTGTCTCATTTTTAAATATTTGTTTTTCATTTTTATTTTAGTTATATTTTTTAATTTAGATTATGAATGCATATTTTTTATTATTTTTTAAATATATGTTTGTATTAACTAATGAATAGATTTTTATTGAAAGATTTCTTGAAAAAGTTAGGAGTTGATCACTGGTCATTCATTGATAGGTTGTAAATTAAACATGTTTTCATGCTCAATTCTGTGTCTTTTTATATATATATTTAATCTTTTAGGGTTTTTTGTTACTACCTTTGATATTATTTCAGGTTTCAAATATGATTAGAAGAAAAGATGCATAAAAATACCAAAATCAATACTTTACCGAGATCTTGATGCAAGGACCGGGAGCAGTAGCAAGTCCCGATGATTTCTAAATATTCCAAAGAATTCCTGAAAATTAAAATCAACATTTTCTAGAAAAAATGCACATCAAAATCAATAAAGGAGACATTTTTCCATATAAATTTTATTCAGAAGAAGATAAAATCAGACTTAATTCTATTCCAAGAACTAAAGAAGAACAAATGCTACATTCATAATTCAATACTAATTGAGAAAGGATCAAATAGGCGGCATTCAATACCCTATTTATACCTCTGCCGAGGCATTGAAGAGAGTCATCCCGGAGTCTTAGTATCAATCTAGTGTCTTTAAATTTGTTTTTAGTTAGTTTAAACATTATACTTCTTGTTCTTAGTCATTTTAATTTTATTGCTTTCAAATACTTCCAAGCTTTCAATTCTTTTACTGCTTTAATTCACTTAAGTATATCCAATTTCGAATGTTTAATTTAGCAATTTACTTTACAAGTTCTTTTACTTAATCACATGATTTCCTTTCAGTCTCTTTATATTTATTTACGTTTTATTACAATTATATCTAGCTCATTCCTTAGTGACTTGACAAAGTAACGGTTAGGCCAAGTTTGATTAGTGTGAGGACTAACTTGAATACAACATCTGCAAGGTGACTTATTTGTCAATTTCGGTACATAATTCAAAATCTATGGTCTCACTGTTGGTCTGATCATTCATAAGATAAGTCTCTGTTATTCATTGTTATCTCTAACTTTTGCATATGTAATTATGCACAAGAAGGAGTAAGTAACAACACTCTAGCTGAGACTAGAGAGTGAAAATCTAACGCCTATTTTCAATAAAAGGATATGCCCATCTTGTTTTTCAATTTTATTCAGATCTTAATAGGGTTTGGGATAAGGGGAATATGAAATTGCATCCACGATTCATTAGATTCATCCCTTGGAAGGCGGGTTTCGATCCCTAGTCCTTCAAACATACAACACCAAATATGGGTCTAACTGTACAATTTTCCTTGGAAATTTTGGGATATGAGAATTCTCATGGAAATTATGTGAGGCATCGATGTCCCTATGTGCTTTGATAGACATATAGTGAACGGCAAGTTAAACCATTATGCTCGCATCTTAATTGAATTGAATTCGAAAAAACCACTTCAAGAGTTGATCCAAGTGGACACTGATTTAAATAAGATGTGGGTTGCTTTGGAGTACGAAGAAATTATGGCATTATTCAACATTTGTAACTCAATTGGCCCTATCTCACATTCATGTAGGAAAAACCTACAACCCCTAATGAGACGCCAACCGATTAAGGGTGAGAGAACATAGGTCAGTGTTGGAATTGTTTATGTGCCCTAGTTCTAAAGGCATTGGTTCATGCAGTGTCACATTATAAAGGCAATAATCTACTGCATTTATACCTTGTGATATAATATGAGTAGAGTATCCATTGATTGATAATCATAAATGTCCCAAGTCTGTTTTAATCATTGAAATGAAAGACTTGTATGTTGGATGATCTATAGCAATGTGTTGCTATGTCACTTGGTAAAGTAGATAATGAACATGGGCACATGTTGAAAACATGGGGCTGGACCGATCCACACAGCAAAGTCACATGGTTGTATGTCATAGACAATTTGCTGAGTAGGTCTCAGTTGTCCTCGGACTTGATTTCAACTTATTACGGATGTTGAATTGAGTATGTTGTAGTATATTACTAACGGGTCCTTAAATATTAGATTACAAGTATGGGTATGCTCGGTGTATTTCATGACCACATTAGTAGTAGTGTTGAAGTGATAGGATTGACATTCGATTTGATAAATCAAAATGAATCACCGGCCACTTGATGAATAAAAGTGATAAGGACGTCCAATAAGTCGTTGATTTATTTTATCATTTTATTCTAAATCAAGAAATACGATGAATTGCATAAGAGGTAACAAGCACCATGCCTCTTGTTCATCATATTGATATCAGCTGGCAAAGGACTTTATGAGATAACTACTGGGTTCAGTATCTTTAATAGACGGCTATATTCTGTCCTAATTGGGGACTGTAATGGTTTGCTAGAATCCGTTTACAGTCTATGGGTGAATCTCATTGCCAACATATGGACAGACCCAAAGGATCGTGCCCTTAGAACTACTGATCTGGAATTTCTTGTACATGCAATGTTACAAGACTTGATGAAGAATCGATTATTAATTAATTGACATGTCAAGTCAATATAATTGAATAATCTAACTCCAAGAAATTTAGTTAATGGTATATTATAATGTATTTTATGTTATTCATTAAACTAAAATTAAGTTGATTAAATGTATTTATATGTGGTATTTATTTAATTGATAATTAAATAAATTCATGTATTAAATAATTTAATTGAATAAATTTAATCAATAAAATTGTCATGCTAAAATATTTAATTAGCTATTTAAGTTAATTGAATTAATATAGTATGACATTAAATTTTTGATTAAATGTAAGGTTTTAATTTTGTTCAAAGGTTAATTTGTAAATTATAAAACATGGTATTAGAATTTGTTTAAGGAATTAAATTTAAGGGTTTAATTACTAAATTATAAATTTAAAAGGATCAATTTATAATTAGAATTAATCTAAACCTAATTAGTAATTAGGATATATACAAAATTAAAAAAAATGAGAGATTAAAGAGTGATCAAATACAAAAACAATAAAAAGGTGATTGGGTTGTTATACAAATGGAGAGTGTACGGCAATCAATTTGTATTTTTGGGATTTGATTAATTTTTGGAGTTTTATCTCTTGTTCTTCGTCCACTCGGCTAGCACCGGTCCCGGTTCAAGAGGAGTTCGTGCACGTGAGATTGGAGAGCTTCCAATTGCGAGCTTCATGACATCCGTCTCT
>CATIWQ010000986.1:0-25483 GCA_949673415.1 Euphorbia schlechtendalii
ATTTTTGGATTTTAGTTGGGAGGATTAGAATGAAGAATGGATAGATATATGTATGGAAGACTAGAGATTCTAAATATATAGATTTTTCCTACAAAATAAGTATAGCAAAGAAAACATACAAGTTCAACAAAGTTATTACGTTCACTAGACTAATTTAACATAATCGGTTCTAGACACACAGATGTTCAATGATTCACCGCAGAGCAACACATGAAATGACTTTTCTAAATCTAGTGCAAACGAATTAAGATGATTATATAAACCTGGACAACAATATTACTATACTTAGTACGGGTCACTCTCACATAGCCACATTTAGCAAGTTACCATTCCAAAAATGTTGGCTCACTAAACAACATTAAAATCATAGATCCAGTTATTATACACAATCTCGTTAACCCTGAAACTACTCTTAAAGTTAACTCAAAGGCATATAACTTGATTTATATGAAAGACTAAATACGAAATACGCATTATGATACATAGACATATCATAAACTTTGAAATAGAAAGTATAAGAAGAAAGAAAAGCAAAGTTGTAAGGTATGCAAGTGAAAGCTAAAATTGATCAAACCGTATCCACTCTTTAATGGGAGTCGTCAATTCCCGCAATTCCTGTGTCTACTTTGAATTCGATCTCAACTTGAACATAACCTTCGCTAGGATGTTATTCTTTGTGATTATCGAATAAACAAATGTTGAAGATGGAAAACTTTTATTGATAAGTGATTTGCAAGTACACTTATACAACAATCGCTCGAATATGTAGAGAAATCTAGTGATCAAAATAAGGATTCGAATCACTTTAGCATTTTCTCGCTAACACTTATGAACATAGCGAAAACTAAATAATTTCTCTCTCTATCTACAAACACTATATGTAACCCTATAATTGCACTCTAATGCTGCACTATGCATTCCCCTAAAATTTGTAAGGTTTGGAGCCCTATTTATAGAGTTTGAAGGGTTACGTCTATCCAAACCAAGAGTTGTGTCCATTGGCGAAAGATTGCATCACTTCATTATGATTGGTTGAGAAGCTTTAATCTTATCCACAATGGATATGCATGTATTCATGATTGGTTGACTTCTGATAAGTGTCTTTTCATTGGTAGTTGATGGCGGTTGATTGCAGTTAATTATTCTTATCTAGTGGTTGGTAGTTAAGAAGATTTGAAAGAAAAAAACCATCCAAGTCATGACCGCGATATACAAATCACGACCGTGAATCTTTGTTTGACAATTTTCTACTTCTGAAGTGTATCAAGTCACGAGCGTGAATTGTTGTCACGACCATGAATTGTGTTTTTCTTCAGAATTCTTCTTGTAACTTCCCTAATCTTCGATAGCTTCAATCCTAAGCCAAATCTTTAAGTTCCACGCATCTTTTCGCACCTTTTTACATAGAATTCCATTTTAGATCATTTTACTCCCAAGATTTACCTGGTATCTACATTTGCACCAAAAGCAACTAAATACCATGTGAAATCTTTTATATAAAGTATAGAAATGACTTAAACTATAGTGTTTATTGTGTAAAATTATATTGATAATAAGTGTAATTATACACTTATCAAGTACTAGACTGGTATTGGCCCTTATGGGGCAGTCCTGAATGATCAAGTAGGTACCAGTCCGGTACCAACCTGCCTCCTCGGAAGATTCGTTTTAGCCTTAGTTTCTATTAATTTTCGCTGTTTTTAGGCCCCACTCAATGGAAAATCCATTTTCCCTAATAATCAACAAAATTTATTCCATCTTTAATCCAAAACAATAAAATTTGGTAAAATTAATTCTAAAATCAATTATTTTCAAATAAAAGCGCTTGGGAACCCAAATTGCCCACTTTTAAATCGACAAACACGCGATCCACCCTAATCAACTTGTGCTACTAAATTTATCTTGTATTATATACTAATTATGCCATGATATTGTGATATATCTTATGCTAACTTTTATTGATGCATGTAGATTTATGTTAGACGTATGATTAGGGTTTCATTTTCCTTCGGATATTGCTTTGTAAATAAAAATGTATTCTTAGATCATTTGTATTTAGGGCCATTAGTATATGCCCCCAGTTTGAATTACTATTTTACCGTACCCCCATTACGTTAAAATCCTTGTATTTTTCTATTTATCATTGTCCTTAACTTCATTATTGCTTTATTTATTTAGTACTTTTCAGATTTGTGTGATGTTGAATTCTTACATAAATCGAAATGACAAAAAAATAATTCAAATACTTTAAAGGGGCTGATGTGCATGTAATTATAACCCAAATAACAACGAAGTAGGTAACTCATCTGGACCCAAATCTCTGTATTATGGTTCGGTTTAGGCTTAATGGATATATGCTTTATCGAGTTTCCTAGAAGAGTTTATCCGGGTGGTGACTCCGTAACATATGCTAGAAGTTAAGGCCTAGAGTCTTTCCATATATTTTATTTCCTCTTTATTCTAAAATCCACCATGCCCCATCTCATGGAGCTGGTGCCTCGTGGTGGCCACTTGGGTCTGAAACGTCATTCGCTCATAGTGGTGACTCCACTAGTGATCGTTCTTCTTTTTAAACAAAAATTTTAAAATACTTGATGAGTATTAAAAAGTTGTTGAATGAACCTCTAAAATATTTCACCAAAAGCAAATGCGTTACACATATTTTCCTTAAGGTTAGCATGCCAAACTTTTAGCGTGAAGCCATGAAAGTATCTCTTGTGACCCCTTTGGGATCAAGAATGCCTAGTGAGTGGATCAATTATTGTCATATCTCATGTACCTCCCTCATTAGCATGTATTTGTGGAGAGGCTTGGAGTGTATTGTAGTGCAACAAGAGCCTTCTACATCAACAATCCTTGTGACAAAACTCATATAGCATTATTGTTGTAACTTCCCTTAGGGTGTACCAAAATGTCACTACGTGATTTATGCATGTTCGCTTCTTGACATCCATGTAGTGTTAAGATGATCAAAGCTTAGATTTAGAAGCCAAACTTTTTATTCTGTGAGGAATATAGTTGGAAGAATTATTAGTGTATGCATGCTATGTGTTATGTGTTTAATCGCATTTTGCATCCATTTACTTATACATATAAATTTACATCTCACATCATGTACATCACACTAATTAACCACATTCTTTTTTGTAGACACTAACTCACACTCACACTCACACTCATTCTTTTAATACTTTAGGGTTTTAGAATGCTCATGAAATACCATAATATTACAAATAAACCCAAAGCATCATGAAATACCCCATTGATATTCATTAAGCATAAAAATGCTCGAGGTCACGTCACCTTAGGGAACGCACCAACATAAGATATCCACTCATTTGCGATACCAATAGGCATCTAAAATTTTGCTAAAATCGAGTCAAATACTCAATTCATTAATCACTCTCTACATCATAAGGGTATAACACATTGTTTTACCCCGAAAACAAAAGTCTACACACACAAGTTATAGTGACATGGGATTGTTTCATGGTTAGGCATTACCATCATTTCCTTACCCACACTAAAAAACCAAAAACTCCACTTCACTTCACCACATTCAAACTCATCTCTTGAGAGATCACATGGATCTCTCTTGACCTCCTCACCCAAAGGTTAGGATACAATTTACATCGCTTCATGATGATTTGAAAAGCCTTTAGGAATCATTAATCTAAGAAACATCAAGATATGCATGTCCTGTTCTAATCTTGTTTGGCTTTTAGTGTGGATTCAATAAAAGTATCTCATCTGGTTGTCACAAAGTGTCATCTTAGCCATTCAAGAGGGTATTTTGTGCTTAGCTACGAGTGAGGGGTCACTTGCGAGCCTTAATTAGTTAATTAGATTCTCATAGTCACAAACCATGGTTAATCCTATCAAAGATGATGTTAGCTGTCAGGGTGAATAATCAGTCTAGAAATGGGGCTGGTGCATATGTAGTGTTGATGAAAATGCTTTCTAGTCCACAATTTCACGCTGCTCTTGAGGAATCTATGAGGGCATAATTATTTGAAGAGAGGAATTCTAAATCTGAACTCCCTCGTGGTAATAAAAATCATCCTCAAGGGGATCTTCAATTGGGTTCTTCCAGAATTTATCCCATTGCTAGCCAATGGTATGCTTATACTCTACAAGCAAATCAATATTCTCTTATGAGCCAGAGGTCTTGGTATCATCTAGCAGCTGAGTTAAGGAAATTTGGTGATCTTCTTCAAGATTAAGGATAAGGCTATCAGAGCCGTGCGAGTGGAAATTCTCATAATGTCTTCTAATATGGATTGTCTGGGCAAGCCACGCTTAATTCTTTTCTGCAAGGGGATTCTGGAACCATTATTTATCCTATGAATGTTAGTTCTTTATCAGCTCATCACTAGCTTATTTTGGCTCAAGACCTCAGCCGTTTTTCTCGCAATCAATATGCCATCTGCACAAAGGTTCACTTCTCAACCCTTACCTTTGCCCATCTGAGGGGCGCCTCACTTTCAAGGTTCCTTCACTGAGTCAACTATCTTTAGAATTCAGTAATAAAGCTTCTAGTAGCCATAAAATGCATCGTAGTTCTCAGTCTCACCAAGGGGCATAGACTCATGTTTAGCCTCCTACTTATCATCCAGATGGAATTAAGACATAAAATCCAAATGCATATGCCCAAGGGGTTGAGGGACCTATTTCTCAAAGACTCCCCCCTGAGATGGCTAGGTTAACGAACCAGTTCTTAGCATCGCAAGCCAGCACTTATCCTACTTATCCTCAATTAACTAGCTCTTCAAGGGACGATGACTAGATCCCGGATAATTTTATCATGCTTGAGTTAGTGCAATACAAAGGAGTGGGTAATCCTCGTTCCCACATCAATAATTATCAAGTTATGATACGAAATCTAGAATCGGTTAAACAAAGGAAATGAGAGAATTTTAAGTCCTACTATGAAAGATGGATGGTCGTGTAAGTCCCCCTAAAGGGTGGAATTGATTTCTTGGAGATGATTGCAAAGCTTTTTGATGGAGCCCTTCCATTCTACAAAGTATGCTTTGAGATTAATGAGTATTCCAGCTACAATTATTTTCTTATTAAGGATGATGTGAGCATGGGATTTTGTACTAGCTCGCGCATTCGATGATGATGGCTTTTCGGGATCAAATCCTTGAATCTCACTAAGTTTCTATTATATAGCAATCTTCAAATGGGAGCTCTCCTCGTCACTAAATAATATTTTGGGGCCTAAATAAATACTCTGGTAAAAATATTTAAAAGCCTTAAAATAAATATTTTAAGGACTTGAATAAATATTTAAGGCTTCAACAATAAATTAAGTAATTAAACACTTAAAAGAGTTTTAATTAATTTATAAAAAATTAATTAAAAAATATTAATAAAAAATATATATAAACAAAAGAAAAAATGAAAAAATGAAAAAAGAACTAGCCCGAAGGTGACTAGGTTTGTTAGCATGGAGTTGGCGAAACTAGCTCTGGCTTCGCCAGCACAAGGTTGGCTTGGCCAACCAACCTTCGTTGGTGAAGGGCTGCCAAATTTGGGATTTTCCACTACATATAAAAGGGGAATTTTCAATGGAAGTGGATGAAAACTTTTTAGAAAATACAAAATCACTTTGGCTTTTTGACAACGACATTTCTTTTCATCTTTTTCAAAAATTCTTTCAATTATTTTTGGACATAACCACGAATTTTGGTCCTGAATTTAATTATTTTCAAATTGAATTCCATTTAATCACAACCAAAAAATAAACAAGGAACACTCCCCGGAGATCTAGAGGATATGTCGAAGTGGATTGGCACCGAAAGGGTAAGCCTCTGAGATAGAGTTGCTTCTTCTCGTGACTTCTTTGTTTTTCTTCAATTTTACGTGTTGACCTAGGATTTATTTTATGCATTTTTATTATTTAATTTCTATTTTGTTAATTCATTTAGTTTATATAATTGATTTTATTACATAAGCTTTCTTCCATCTTTTCATTTAAATTTATTTAATTATGAAGATCATCCGCTATTTGTTTTAGAATACCCCCATGAAGGGAATAAAAAAAATTATTCCTGGATAACAGACCTCACATTTTTGCTATACGATCATTTTCACTAATTACAAATGAGTGACATGTTTTTTTTATAAAATGATTTGTTTTTCTCCTAAAAATAAGAACTTTCAATATCCAATATTTTAATTAGGCCTCACGGGCCTCAACAAAATGAAGTAATGTATAGGTGTAAATATTCATGTTGTGTAATATCCCATGTGCTAACCTTTGTTGATGCAGGTAGATTAGGTTAGATATATGCCAAGGATTTTATTTTCATTCAAGTAATGCAATTATTTTTTAAATGAAATGTAATTAATAGATTAATAGGCTAGTTGCATCCCCTGAGGTTTTATAATTTGTAATTTATTTTCCTGCATTTATTTACTATTTTATGTATGGATTTATAACTTTCCACATGCGCATTAAATCATACTATATTAAACACAATTATGACTTAAGTTCGAATATGCACAATTAAGAAATGTGGTTTTCTGTATATGTAATTTAATGTTATCCAATGAAAAGTAACCAACTTATCCCAAACAAGAATTTTTGTATCTTAGTGGGCCATCCCCCGAACGTTAACCCTCACAAGACTTTAATTTCTGGAAGAGCTTATCTAGATGGCGATTCTACACTAAGAGAAAGCGATTTTCGATTTTAACGATCTAAATCTACTTTATTTTCTCTTTTAAACCATTCAGGTCCCCTACCCGATATTTAATTTTCATAAAAACACCTTGCTAGATTGCGCTACTCATTTCCACGCACTCTCGGCCCATCTCATCCGTGTCGTCCGCTCACAGTGGTGACTTCATTGTATTTTCTTAAAATGTAAGCATTGCCTAAGGTCTGCAAGGCTTGCGGCTAATGCTTCCCTCATGAAACTCACAGGTCAACCCGCGAGTTGCCCTACCCGCACGGCTGACTTGATAAGCATGGAATGGGTTTATCCCATCACATGTAGAGTTATAGGGGGAGTCTAATACTTCCCCATTTTCCCTAAATATAAGCTTCAAGCATCTCATTATTCACACACTAGAAAAGCTTAAAAGCTATTTCTCTTTGATTTTTACTCTCTTCTTCCTTTTTTTGTGCAAAATCCTTCACGAGTTTTTCCAAACAAATTGAAGAATTCTTATTGAAGGCTCTAGGTTCAATCGAGCCTTCGGGATTATTTTCGGGTCAATTTTTTGAGTAGTCTAGTAGCTGGTGTCAATCGACGGGTTCTACATCTTCGATGTTTTGGTCGATGAAGATCCTTGTGGATCAATAATAGAGGCTCTCCTAGTTTGGAAGATTATGCTGTCAAAACTACTTAAAGGGAACACCGCTACTAAAAGAGAGATCAAGTAAGTAAAAATTGGTAATGCTTTAATCTTTAGATGCTAGGTTTCTTTTATATGTTTTATAAACCTTAAAGCCTTTATGCGACGTTTTAATTTAGATTATATCAATCATGGCATGTTTAGAAGATCCTTAGATTAATTTTAAGTTTTGAAATTTTGCCTTGCAATGATTTGCATGTTCAGTTACTATCTTGATTAACCAACAGTGGTATTAGAGCCTACCTTATGCTATGTCATTTTCTATGAATCGATTAAAGTATGTTATGCATGACTTAGGGTTTAATTCCTGTTATAGACTGTTATAGAAAATGATGCGATAACTAGATTAAGGTTTTGCTCAAACTTAGACTAGGTAATTATCATATAAAATTAGCAATGTTTTACCACACGGGCAAATGCTTTAATTAAGGGTCATCCCATACTTCACTTAATTAAAGAACGAAATCTTTAAATCATAATTGTTCATGATATTATGAATAAAAATGCTCGTGGTGATTTTCACAAGGAATGGACTTGCTCATTCATTCTAAGGGGGCCTCTCCTACCTGGAAGTCACCATTAGTATTAGAATCACGAATACCCGAGGGATTTTTATGACTTAGTCGATTTCTAGTATGGGAATTAGATTTCGCTTATGGTTTTACAAACGTGGTTTAAATTGTTAAATTAAAACATACAGACATAGGTGCAAGAACTTAAAACACAGACCTCGTTTATTTTGCATGCTATGTCGAGTCTTGGTATAATGGAATGATTATGATATACCGGTCAGAGCATGTTCACTTAGAGTTAATAATTCCAAATAGCCTGAAATTATTATTTCATAATCATATCCATTGTATAAGGCCTAAACTAGGGCAAGACCAGTGGCACCAATGAAATCCCTATAATAATATTAAGGGGTTAAAATGTCTTCCCATCATAAGTTGTGAAACGAACCTTATTAATGGATGTAAGAACATGTATAACATGCCTTCCCTTAACACATGTTTGGTCATGAGACTAGATAAGGTTAATGCCTTAACCAAGGAGGATTAGTTATCCATATTATTGGAGCTAATCCAAGTTGAAGACACATTTGAGGAGTTGTACAATTGGGTACGCATGTCTCTAGAAAGAGAACTCGAATTGTTTTGCAATTGCAAGAGATGCAAATGGATGAGTTCCAACAATGGTTATCTAATTATGGCTTAACCTGCGATAGTGGGAGTCATAATGAATGGCTACGGATGCTACCTATTAAGGAAAATTTGTTCGACCTAATTTCTCGAAATTAGAAAGGGCTTTTTAAATGTCGAGAAAAATAGTAGGAATTATGTGTTTAATTAAAAACCTTATATTAAATGCATGTACATATATTAATGTCTAAACAAATTATATCTTATATCTTGGTTGAACAATGAATCCAAATATAAACTTTCGCTCAATTCTTAACAACAAATTAGATTGTTCAAACTTTACTGATTGGTTCATGGCGGTGAGGGTAGTCTTTAGATCCAAAAGGATAACTTATGTTTTAGATGAGCCCCTCCTCGATGAGCCTAATGTTGAGATTGATAACAATGAGCATGAGGCATGGGAGAAGCATAGAAAGGATCGTGAAGCAGCATCATGTATAATGTTAGCTACAATGAATTCTGAGCTTTAGAATCAACAAGAGGGCATGGATATAGACACCATGATTCTCTATCTTTGTGAGCTCTTTTCAAAGCAAGCTAAATCCAAGAGATATGATATGTGAAGACTCTTATTCGGAATGAAGATGGAGGCTAGCACTTCAGCACTGCAATATACTCTTAAAATACTAGGTTATATAGAGAAGCTGACCCGACTGGGTTTTGTGATGGATCATGAATTATGTGTGGATCTGAATCTTGCTTCATTAATTGATATTTATTCACAATTTTTGACTAATTATTACATGAACAAAATCGATGCCACGCTGCCCAACATGGTTAACATGCTAAAAATCGCACAGCCTAAAATTCGAAAGGATCCCAAGGCTTTACTTTTGGTTTATAAAATCAAGCCTTCCAAGGGTGGGCCCCGTATTTGAACAAGTGAAGAAGAAGCCAAGACAAACATCTACTTCACATATGTTCATGATAGAGAGTTTCTCTACAGTTCCCTATGAGTCTACTTGGGTAATAGATACTGGTTGTGTACTCATATCTATACTTCTATGCAGGGATTGCGGGATAGTAAGGAGGCTTGCAAAGAGGGAAATGGACCTAAGAGTTAGAAATGGAGCACGGGCTGCTGCAACAGCTGTAGGGACATATAGCCTTCGTTTGCCTAGTGACCTTGTTTTAGTTTTGAATAATTGCTATTATATTCCTGCTGTCACTAAGAATATTATTTCTATTGCATGTTTAGCAATAGAAGGATTTGAAATTTTATTCTCTAATAATAAATGTCAAAATCAGCGTGATAATATTCTTTATGCTTGTAGAATATCTGTGGATGTCATATATGTTCTAGATACTAATCGAGATTAGATAATGAGAAGTCCTCATACTTATGGCATTGTCATCTTAGACACATAGATGAGACTCACTTAACTATGTTACTCAAATGTGGAGACTTAGGCCCAATGGAATGCAAATTCTATGGTGCGTGCGAACCTTGTTTAAAAGGGAAGATGACTAAGAGACCTTCTACAGGAAGGGTCAACGTGCCACTAGTACTTTGGAAATAATACACTCTGATGTATGTGGTCCAATGAGTGTTAAGACACATGAGGGGTTCGTCTACTTCATAACCTTTATCGACGATTACTCACGATATGATTATTTGTACCTTATGAGGCATAAGTTTGAAAGTTTTGATAGATTCAAAAAATTCAAAACTGAAGTAGAAAAATAGCTTGGGAAAAGTATCAAGACCCTTCGATCTGATCGAGGCGGTGAATACTTAAGTCAAGAGTTTCAAGATTATCTAAGGGATAATGGTATTTTATCCCAATGGACACCTCCTTACACATCCCAACATAATGGAGTGTCAGAAGGAGAAATCGAACCCTACTCGATATTGTTTGGTGCATAATGAGCCAAACAAAACTTAGCAGATCCTTTTTGGGTTATGCACTTTATATTCTAAATAAAGTTCCCTCTAAATCAATGTATCAAACTCTTTATGAGTTATGGTATAGCAAGAAACCCACTCTTTCTCACTTGAGAGTTTGGGGATATCCTGCATATGTGAAGAGGATAAGTTTAGATAAGCTGGGTGCTAAGTTTGATAGATGTCTATTTCTAAGTTACTCTAAGGAGACTATAGGGTATACCTTTTATGATCCCAAGGAACAGAGAGTCCTTATTTCAAGAAATGCTCAATTCCACGAGAAGAAGCATATACTTGCAAAAGCTAGTGAGAGCATGGGCTTGCGACTAATTAGGGAAGCCCACTAGGGCTTCCCTCATGATACTCGCATGTCAACGCGCGGGTTACCGTACTCGTGCAATTGACCAGATAAGCATGGGATGGGTTTATCCCATCCCATGTAGTGTTATAAGGGGAGTCTAACACTCCCCCATTTTTCCTATATATAGGCTTCAAGCCTCTCATTATTCACACACCAGAAAAGCTTAAAAGCTAATTTTCTCTTTTATTTCTACTCTCTTCTTCCTTTTGTTGTGCAAGATCCTTCATGAGTTTCTCCAAACAAATTGAAGAATTCTTATTGAAGGCTCTAAGTTCAAGTGAGCCTTTAGGATTGTTTTCGGGTTGATTTTTCGAGTAGTCTAGCAGTTGCTGTCAATTGATGGGTTCTACCTCTTCAAAGTTTTGGTCGATGAAGATTCATGTGGATCAATTATAGAGGCTCTCCTAGTTTAAAAGCTTGTGTTGTTAGAACTACTCAAAGGGAACATCGCTACAAAAAGAGAGATCAAGCACGCATCAACTAGTAATGCTTTAATCTTTAGATGTTAGGTTTATTTTATATGTTTTATAAATCTAAAAGCATCTATGGAATGTTTTTTATTTAGATTATATCAATCATGGAATGCTTAGGAGATCCTTAGGTTAATTTTAAGCTTTGAAATTCCGCCTAGCTACGATTGCATGTTCAAGTACGGTCTTGATTAACAAACATTTACTACTTTCGATTCATCATGCATTGTACAAATGTTTCATGCTAACTATGAATATTATTGTAGACACTTGAATGCACAGACTCATAATGATAAAATGATGTAAAATGGACATAACATGTTCTCATCATCATGATGACAATTTCGTGCCACTCATACTTAAGATTATTTGACACTCAAGTTCATGTCACCCTAGGACAACATAAAACCAATTATAATCATCAAATATCATTTATCCTTTTTTAGTGTGATGTCCACATGATGTCCGACTCTTAGCTCGTATAGGGCAAACATACCTTTATACCCAAATTTTTGCATGATGCCCATTTGGCATCTGATTCCTAGCCCACATGCGGCTATTACACATACTAGATAGCCCATACAGGTCAAATATGAACCTAAGCTATATTGTCCCCACATCATGTGATATCCCTATTGATATCCGAACCCAAGCCCACACGGGGCTAACTCATTTCAAAAACTTTACCTTAGCGATATTTGAGGTGTAATACAGACTTGACCAATCTACCCGCACGGGGCAATGTCATGCATCACCTTAAACCTTTTAATAGTGATGACCACACCATCATTCGAAACTCCACCCTAATTGGGTAAAAAACCAAAACATCCATTTAATAGCTACGTACAATAGTTATTTTCATGCACTTTAAATTTTATGCAATTTCTTCAAGGTATTGTGAGCGGGCAACACGGAGTGATGGACTGAGAGCATGCGGAGATGAGAGGAGTGGTCCACCAGGGTGTTTGAAAAAAAGTACCGGGTCAAGGACCCGGGAAATGTTTGGTAGAGAAAGTGAAAACATTTATATCGGTCAAACCCGAATTCACCATCTCTTAGTGTGGAGTCGCCACTTGGATTAGCTCTTTCTAGGAATTAGAGTCCTATGAGGCTTAACGTCAGGGGATGGCTCACTAAGACATAGAGATTCGGGTCCTAGATAAGTTGCTTATTTCTTATTGGATCACATTATATTACATCTATAGAAAACTGTATTTCTTAATTATTCATATTCGCACTTAAGTCATTTTCGAGTTATATGCATGATTTAACTTATGTGTGGAAAGTAGTAAATCCATACACAAAGTGGAAAATAAATGCGAAAAAGTAAAGATTAAATGTTACATAACCTCGGGGGAGGTAACCGCTTGCCTAATCTATTAATTACATTTCACAAAAATAATATTTACAATACTCGAAGGAAAATAAAATCCTAGGCATACATCTAACCTATATCCACAAAGGTTAGCACAAGATATGGCACAGCAATTTGACTTCGAAGAGACCTATGTGGCCTGTTTAAAACATTGATGGTTTAAACTTCTTATTTAAATAAAAATGGTTCATTTTTATTTACACATATGTTGGTCAATTTTTATTAGTGAAAATGACCACATGGCAAAAATGTAAGGCCTGTTATCCGGGAATAATTTGTATTCCCTTCGTGGGGGTATTCTAATATAAAAATTAAAAAGAAATAAAAGATGAAGAAGAATTATTACAGTAATATTTACATAAAAAATGAAATAAAAATATATTCCTAGGTCCACATGTAGAACAACATTGAAAACACAAGATAAAGAAACTTTAGGAACTCAGAGGCTTAACCTTTCGGTATGAATAAACTTCGGTGTATCCGTTTGATCCCTAGGAGCATTCCTTGTTCATTTTGATTTAATTGGTGTTTGTATAGAAAAATAAGTATTTATTTAAATAAAAGAAAATTAGACTCGGGTTCTAAATTTGTTTTAGACCCAAGGATATCTAAGGATTTTTAAGAAATGTAGGAAGAAGAATGATTTGAAAATAATTAAAATTTGGAATCCAAACGTGTTCTGGATCCAAATATCTTTGATGAATTTGAAAGAAAATATTTATCCAAAAGATAATCAGACTCTGGTTTTAAATTTGGTTTAGATCTGAGAATGTCTGATGATTTAAGAAGAAATAGATGAAAGAAATTTGATTTGAAAATCAAAAGTTTTGGAATCCAAACGTGTTTTGGATCCTAATTATTCAAGAAAATTTGAAAGAAAATATTTTTGTTATTTTTTCCTTTGAAAATTGATTTTTTTCTCTAAATTTTTGAGTCCCTACAATCCAAAAAGGCCTGGATATTTAAAGAGTCCGGGCCGGGACTCAAACTGGGCTCGCTGGAAATTCCAGCTCCAGCACCCTCATTGGAATTTTCGACGAGCTGGACCAAGGAAATCCCATTTGGGATTTCTTCGTTCCACTCTATTAATTTAATTTTCTTAATTTATTTTTTTAAAAAAATAATATTTAAATATTATATATATATATATATATATATATATATATATATATATATATACATGATTTAATTAAAGTTATTTTAGATTCTTAAATATTTATTTATGTCCCTTAAAAATATTTTAAGCCTTTAAAATTTCATTTTGAGGCTTCTAAATATTTTCTATGGTCCTAAATATTTATTTAGGGTCCCAAACATTATGTTTAACGAGAACTCCCATTTGAAGATCATCGGACAGTCAAAAATTATGTGATCCAAGGATAAAAATCCTGAAAAGCCGTCATCATTGAACGTGCGAGCTGGTACAAAAATCCCGTACTCACAGCTACCCCTCGTGTGATAATTGCTAGTTGTTTAACCAGGATGATGACAAGAAATGGAGTGGAGGGACTGAGAATATACCTAACCGGTGTGGTTGGAGATTTCTTTATCCCCGATTATTGATGACATGGGCCTTCCTTTCGGACGCCGTGTCTTCATAAGGTTGTCCTTTTCCTTCTTCGCAATCCCTTGGTGCTTGTTGCCCCTTGTGGGCGGGTCTACAGCGTCCATGTTATAGTCAGCAATGGTTTCCTTCATTGGTTGCGATTAACGTGTTTCCCTTGGAATGATTTGGGATAGGTGCCCGAATCTGTTTCAAAGGTGACCTTCAATTTCCTTAGCAGGATATTGACTTGTTGCCTGTGATAAATCGGAGAAAAATATAATATTAATACATTTTATGATGAATGTTTTAATAATTTGATTGAGTTTATGCGAAGTAAAATTTTTTCCACTTCAATCAAAAACTAAAACATGATAAATAAATAAGTTTAATGGAAATTTGGGGATGTCTCAAAAACTACTCTGTTGTTTTAGGAGTCTTTTGTGATGTTTCAATGTTGACTTCAGGCTTGAGTGGGCCATCATCCTTCTTAGTGCTTGCAGTTTCCTCAAGTGGAGGTGGAGTTTCTTGTTTACTGGGATGGTGTTGCCCCGGTTTGGCATCATCTTTACCTTTAAATGACATGATGTGAATGTAATGTATGCATGATTTTTTTCATCAACAATATTTATCATATGATGTATGTTCGTCTATTGTAGGTGTTGTGCACTTCATTCATTGAAGAACCTTCTCTTGTGATGGTGCATGGTTGCCCCTAGGATTTATCTTGTTAGGGATTCCATGGATAACTTCCTCAAAGTGATAACCATGGGTTCATTGTATCATATTCGAGTTTAGAGCTTAGATCTGGTTTGAGGAAAGTCTGGATGAGTCATTGATCCCGCATTGTGTCGGTGATGATTACTTGGAAGTCGTTTGCCTAAAAGTTATCACATATCGTTCCAAGGAGGAGATGATGAATTTGATATTTCTTTGGTTCTAATTTCTACATAGACCACCCTTGCGGGTTTTCAATCTATCAAACCTTGTCTTAATTTTCCTTGGACCTCCCTTTCAGGTTTTCAATCCAGTAGACTCATTTTTCTTTATTTTATACTTTATTTTTTCATTTTTTGGATGTTTGCTCGTGATATTCTACCATTGGCATGCAAGCAATCAAAATAAGCATATGCATAAAGATTTAGTAAAAATGACAATTAATTGATGAACTTAACAGGGATATAAATGTTTCAAATGATTTTACTTCTGCCATTAATTATCCCTTTCAGGTTTTTTAACTAATGTGGTTCTCTGGTTCTCCTAAGTTTTTTCTAAGCTACCCTTTTTGGGTTTTCAACTTAGCGGACTATTTTTTTCTATTTTGAAAAGAAGTCCTAATTTTTGCTTAACTAATCAAGTGTTAATTGACAGGCTAATTACAAATTTATTTTTTAATTTGTATTGCTTGTTATCGATTTATTTCTTTCACCTATGCGTGATAGCAATTGTGTAAGACTTGGTTGATTTGATAGATCGGATGCTGTCCATGTCCTTGACTTCAATAGTTGTCTCGTTCAATGTTTCTGATCGATTGGTTGGTGCTGATGCTACTTTTCTAGCTTGAGGTGTATTCGATGATGGGTCTTGATCATTGCTCTCTAACTATAGGTGATATGTCGGAGATCAAATCTGATAGCTTAATTCCATCGATGGTGAACGATATTTATTCAATGACATTTCCTCCTCAATGTAATGATCTTCCCATAAGTGTTGGCGAGCCATGTGATGGAGTTGTTGACATGTTCAACAATCTGACTCCTTCTTTGTGTTCTTTGATATTGCGCCGGTTGTTTTACCTCAACTTGCTTTGTTGACCTTTTAACCTTATTCTGGCTTTTATCATTTTGATCTTTGTTTGATTGATTTAGTAGTCAACGGATGTTTCATGCTTGGAGATCTTTTTGTCGACGTTACATCTTTATGGGATGAGGTAGATGCTACCATGCATCGTCTAAGTACATGTGTTTATCTCTCACTTTCTCTCAAGAGTCAAATCATTTGAATTTGTTGTGGGGAATCCATTTATACCCAAATTAATTTCATGAAATGATGTGTCACACACGCTAAAAACATTATGTATATGTTTATGAGAAAGCGTGATATCAATCAATAGAATATCAAGTAAGTAAACAAAGTTCAATTTATTCAAAAATTCAAAAGCCTTGTTGGGAAAAGTAGCTAAATGCTAATTTATTACATCATCAATCATGGGTTATTCTTTGGTACTAGCACCCCTCAGATGTGTCCATGGATTCAAAGTGCTCCATCCTGTCCGCCTTTTCAAACACTTCTTGATAGCTCGAAAAGATGTCTGACCCAAACTTGTTCCTGTATGGTGGCAGTACACCGTTGATAAGTGTATAATTACACTTATTATCATACTAGTTTTACACACTAAAAGCTATAGTTTAAGTCATTTTTACAATTCATATAAAAGATTTCATGTGGTATGTAGTCATTTTTTATGCAAATGTAGATACTAGGTAAATCTTGGGAGTAAAATGATCTAAAGTGGAATTCTATGAAAAAAGAGTGAAAAAGGTGCAAAAAAATGCGTGGAACTTAAAGATTTGGCTTAGGATCGAAGCTGTCAAATATAGGTGAAGATACAAGGAGAATTCTTAAGAAAAATGCAATTCACGATTACGATAATCATTCATGGTCACGACTTGTTCTTCTTCAAAATAGAAGTCTGCAAATCAAAGATCACGGTTGCGACTTGTATATCACGATCGTGACTTGGAAGGTTTTCTGGTTTAATCTTCTTAAGTACCAAAAGCCAGATAAGAATGATTAACCGCCATCAACCGCCATCAACTACCAATGAATAGACACCATTCAAAAATCAACCAATCATGAAAAGGTGCCTATCCATTGTGGATTAGATTGAAGCTTCTCAACAAATCATAGTGAAGTGATGCAATCATTCAGCAATAGACACAACTCTTTGTATGGATAGATGAAACCCTTCGAACTCTATAAATAGGGCTCAAAACCTTACAATTTCATGCAGCAAGTGGTGCATTAGAGTACATGAGTGAGATATAGTGTGTGTATAGATAGAGAATTTGCTACGTTCATAAGTGTTAGCGAGAAAATGTTTAAGTGATTCTAATCCTTGTTTCGATCACTAGATTCCTCTATATTCTCGAGCGATTGTTGTATAAGTGTACTTGCAAATCACTTATCAATAAAAGTTTTCGTTCTTCAATATTCGTTTGTTCGATATTCGCAAAGAATAGCATCCTAGCAGAGGTTCTGTATGGGCTAAGACCGAATCCAAAGTAGACGCAGGAATTGCGGGAATTGATAACTCCCATTAAAGAGTGGATACGGTTTGATCAACTTTAGCTTTCACTTGCATACCTTACAACTTTGCTTTGCTTTCTACTTATACTTTCTATTTCCAAGTTTATGATATGTCTATGTGTCATAATGCGTATTTCATGTTAAGTCTTTTATGTTAATCAAGTTATATGCATTGGAGTTAATTTTAAGAGTAGTTTCGGGGTTAACAATATCGTGTATAATCATTTGATCTATGATATAACGCTGTTTAGTGAGTCAACATTTTTGGAATGGTAACTTGCTAAATGTGGCTATGTGAGAGCGACCCGTACTAACCATAGTATTGATGTTATCCAGGTTTATATGATAGTCTTAATTCATTTGAAGATCTAGAAAAGTTATTTCATGTGTTGCTCTACGGTGAATAATTGAACATATGAGTATTTAGAATCGAGTCCTTCCCTGCTATCCTTATTTCGTAAGTAACATCTATATATTTAGGTTCTCTAATCTTTCATACATATATTTACTCATTTTTCATTCTAAGCCTTCTTTCCTAAAACTTTACATTATTATATTTTATTTTCCTTATTTTATCTTCCTTGTTGATCTTTAGAGCTAGCCCTTCCCTGTGGGATTCATATCTTTTAAAACTACATCGGAACTGTATACTTGCAGTTATCATCATTTTTCTATTTGATAAGAGGTACTGACAACACCTATATTTTTTGTGAACAAGTTTTTTGCAGCATTGATATATAGCCGAATCTTGTGAACAAACTATTAAACTTATTAGTAGAAAAGTGGCGAACGCAAGGTCAAGTTCATAATGCTGGACATTTCGGTAACCTACTGCTTGCTCTCAAATCGACCATGGATCCATGCTTTGGGTGTAGTCCCATCCACCCGCATCAGAAGATCAAGCCATCCCCAATGACAAGCTAGTTACCATTGAAGTGGATGAGGAATCTATCATGGTTGTCGCTGGCTTTGAGGAGCTGGGAACTAGAGATCTCAGGGTGGTAATAACCACTGAGGAAAGGATAAAGGAATGAAGAATGCTAAAGGAGTATCGGTATTTTCCTGGTAGCCTCAAGAGGTTAATGAAAAAGCAAGGCTTTATCCTAAGTAGTGGGCTAGGAAAGAATCATCAAGGGAACTTAAGGGTAACTAACCTTATCTTAGTCACTCCTGGACTAGGTTTGGGTTTTGCTTTGAATCGTAAGATGTCTAAGCATAAGAAGTTGTTGTTTTGCAACATGGTAAGTGTACACAAAGTTGAAGGGAGTAGTCATATTTGGGTGAGCCCGAGCCTGTGGTTCTAAATGGGGAAAAAGCTAGGGGGTTTGAGATCTTTAATGATGTCTTCAACTTTATGGCTGGTGAATTAATTGAGTTGTTCGACAAGGCCATGATATCTGAGGCAAAGCCTGTGTTAGTTATGGAGAAAACAGAGGAAATGAACGAGTGGTCAAGCAGAAAATTTGAACTTTAGGTGGAAGAAGAGCTAGAGAATGTTATCTCCATGTTCACCAAGGCTATTACCAAACTCATGAGGAGAAGGATAACTCCTGCAACAAATTAGTCTCTGAAACAGTCAAGGTTTTGGCTGAAAGATTGGTTTAAGCAATGCTAGAAGAGAAGGTGGTGGCCAAATCCTCTAAGAAAGCAGCCGTAGCCATCTTGATTACTACAACAACTCAAGACCCTTCCCATGTGGAGGATGAAATGAATGAAGATGAAAATTTGAACATATCTAGTATTTTTTATGTGAAAATTTTGCTTATGAGGCATATTCGTTAATGAAATCCTACTAGTTTGCTTACTTGTTTGATATTTTGCCAGATGATCCCATGCATTCATGCAAGCATACTCGTAACGTCTTTAACATACATGACACATCAATAAATGAAATTAACTTGGGTATAAATGAGTCACCATAAATGGTAATGATTTCCAATGATTTGACTCCTAACGAAAAAAGAGAGATAATAAACATACTTAGATGTCAATTGGTAGCTTTCGCTTGGTTGTACTTGCATGCTTGGGGTTGATAGACATATTGCTGAACATCACATCCCAACCAACTACCGAATTAGACCAATGAAGTAGAAGCTACGTTGCCCGAGACCCAAATGGGTAGAGAAGGTTAAGGTAGAGTTAGTAAAATAGATTGAGGCTAAGTTTCTAAAAGTAGTCGATTACTCGACGTGGTTAGCCAACATTGTCCTAGTTTGCAAAGCAAGATGGTAAGGTCAGAGTCTATGTAGATTTGAAGGATCTGAATAAGGTCTCTTCAAGGATGACTTCCCTTTAGCCCATATCCATGTCTTGGTCGACAGCGTAGCGAGAGCCACTATGTACTCATGTATAGATAGATTCTCAGGTTATAACCAAATTCTAATGGTTGTACTAGACAAAATTAAGAAAGTCTTCATCATTGAATGGGGTGTATACTGCTATAAAGTGATAGCGTTTAGATTGAAGAATGTAGGGGCAACATATCAGTGGACCGTAACTACCATACTGCATGACTTGATCTACAAGGAGGTGGAAGTCTACATCGGTGACATGCTAGTGAAGTCTCATACCTGAGAAGAACATCTAGATGTGTTGGACATGTTTCTTACTAGGATAGAAAAGTACAACATGCGCTTGAACTCGAAGAAGTGCATTTGAAGTGACATCAATGAAGCTTCTAGGTCACATTATCAGCTAGAAGGGAATTGAAATGTACCTTGATAAAAGCTAAGCCATTAGAGAAATGGCCTTGGTAAAGACAAATAGGAAGTCTGCTCGTTTATGGGGTCCCTACAGTATGTCAGCAGGTTCATCGCTAGGCTCACCATGATTTGCAAGACGATTTTCAAGCTATTTGGAAAAGACCATCCATTGGTCTAGAATGAGCAATGCCAAACTACTTTTGATAAGATCAAGCAATATTTGGTGAATCCTCTGGTCCTTCGCCACCAGTACAAGGAAAACCAATCGAAGAATCATCTATTGGAGCATCTATTGGAGCAATGTTGGTTCAAGAGCACGAGGATAAGCGAAAACATGCCGTATACTATATAAGCAAGAAGTTGTTAGAATATGAGTATCAATATTCTTAGGTCGAGAAAACTTATACCGGGATGGATTGGCTAACGAGGAAGCTGCACTATTACTTCCAATCCCACAGAATCCAAGTAGTTGCCAAGATTGACCCAATGAAGTTTCTTTATCAATCCCCCACTCTAGTCGGAAAGCTATCATGGTGATTTCTTCTATTGTTAGAATTCGAGATTGAATATATAATGAACAAAGTCATTAAGGGGTAGACAATTGAAGAATTTCTTGTAAATCAACCCCTACACTTTGACTATGTCAAAATTTTAGAATTCCCAGATGAGTAATTGGCAGTCATAGATAAAGTCCAGTTAGAATAGAGAATCTTTTTCGACGAAGTAATGGATCTAAATGGGGTAGGTCTAGGAGTCATTTTGATAACCTCACAGAACGAGGATATACCATTTTCGAAGTGCTTGGAATTTCCAGTACAAACTATGGAGTTGAATATGGGGCCTATCTATTTAGGTTAGAAGCACTTCGAAAAGTAAAAGCTAAAGAGGTGTCAGTAATATGAGACTCTACTTTGGTTATCCGACAAGTAACTAGCGAATTGGAAATCAGAGAGGAATCATTGCATCCCTACATAGAGGTTGTTTGGAACACCTCAAGAAAATTTGCAAAGTGTGTTTTCAGACATGTACTGAGAGATGCAAACCCAATGGAAGATTCTCTCGCTACCTTCGCATCAATGTGGGAAGGCCCTCAAAATCAACCAATCAAATTGGTAATACTTCAATCAGTGAAAGAACCTTTATACTATCGACTTATAGAGATGGAGGATGAAGGAGTAAATGGCTGTTTATTCTTTGACATTGAGAAATTCCTAAGAATGAGAGAATATCCAGAAGGTGTGATAGATTCACAATGAATTTTCTTACGATGAGTAGCATTACAATTCATATTGGTCGATGGGAACTTGGTCAAACGCACCTCCAAAGGAAAACTATCAAGGTGTTTCCTTGAAAAAGAAAACTTCGTGTTCATCTGGCCTATGCATGTAGAAGACTATGGACCCCATATGAATGGCTTGGCATTAGAAAAGAAAATCTAATGAAAAGGCTATTTTTAGACTACAATGGTCTCAAATTATGTTGTCGAAGTAAAGAAATGCCACAAGTGTAAGATATACGGTGACATTAGTCATCTTCCCTAGTCTAAGCTTCATAGGTTGTCTACTCCTCGGCCATTCTCAGCGTGGGCATAAACATTATTGGTGAAGTTCGGCCTAGTTTGACTAATGGACACTGGTTTATTATTTTAGCTATCGACTACCTTTCAAAATTGGTAGAAGCCGAATCCTACACTAACATTATTGCTAAGGGGATGGAAAAATTCATAGAAATGCATATCTTCGCTCGCTATGGCATCCTGTATCACATTGTATCTGAAAATGGGTCTAGTTTCTAAGTACCAATGCAGACTTGGTAGAGAAGTATGGGATTAAGCATCATCACTCATCGCCTTACAAACAGCAAGCCCACAGTGTAGTGGAAGCAGCCAACAAATTGATTAAGAAAATTTTGAGAAAAATGGTAGTCACCTACGAAGGTTGGACTGATAAACTACCATTTTCAGTTTGGGGGTACAAAACTAGTGTCAGGATTCCTACCAATCAGACTCTATTCTCACTAGTATACGAGATGGAGCTAGTTCTACCAGTAGAAACTAAAGTGAGGTCTCTCCGGGTATCCTTAGAAGCAAAGCTAAAGGAATCAGACTTGGAAAAGGCTAGATTTGAACAGCTGAACATGATAGATGAGCAATATCTACAAGCATTAAACCCCTTACAAATGTACTAGAAACGCATCACTAGAGTATACAATAGCCTGGTTAAGTCCAAGAATCAACCTTTGAAGATGGGTGATTTGGTCTTAAAGCAAATGAGGCCGTAGAATGTGGATGCCCAGGGGAAATTTAACCCATTTCGGGAAGGACCCTATGTTGTGAAGAAGATCATGAGTAAAGGAGTTGTCAAGATCATGGACATGGATGAGAATGAATTTGTCAACCCAATCAACCAAGATAGGCTCAAGCATTACCACATATAGGGTCAAAAGAAATAAATCAATAAAAGCAGTATGAAAAAAATGAAATATATGAAAAGTTAGTTTGTCAGTTGGCACTTAGCTAGTTGGGAAATAATTAGGAACTTTTTTCCTAAAAATTAAAATTTCGCTGAGTTGCAAACCTGTAAAGGCTACTTGATGTCCTCTTTGTTTCTCTCATGCAAAAATTAATGCTATGAGAGAAACAAAGAGGACATCAAGTAGAAAACCAGTCTAAGGCTAATTAGTGGAAAGAGTCAAATCATGGGAAATACTTATACCTCTGTTAAAATCATCAATGAAATGTGATTTTTGTTGCAAGATTTATGTCTATATTTGTATGAATGAATGCATATAGAATATCACAAGTAAACTCAACATAGTGTTGTTCTAATAAAAAAGTTTTGATAAGTCTCATAAAAATCAAAGACGAGTCAAGCACATAAACTAGAATAATGGGAAGTCAATGTCTAGAACAGATAGAATAAATGTATAAATGTAGATGATATATAGGTGCCAATCATGCCACCTGGCACGCTTCCTCAAAGTGCAAGGGATGGTGTCCAAGCCATCCTCATCTCTCTCTAACTTGTGCGACATCGAATAATGTAGATTGACACTCAAAAGGCTCCTGATCTCTCCCAGCCACCCACTATAGTTTTCATCAGTCTTAGTGGCCTTTGGGGCACTGTAATCTAAGGTAACAAAATTATCTCGCATCCATAACCCTCGTATCACATCCAATGTACATGGTTTGAACTCATGAGAGAAGATCAAGCACAACATCTTGGGGACTCACTACTATCGCTCGTACAACTTGTATAAGTGAGAAGGATAATAGGAAGTAATGTCAAACAATCCATCAACAGCATGCCATGGTTATGCATGTGGGTGGCTACGAAAGGAATTTCACACCAAGGACTAAGCCAACGAATCTCACAAGCCTGGTAAAGGCGTAGAATCTTGACATAAGCCTCCTCAGTGAGCGTGCGACGATCCCTCTCGACAAACCCCGTGGGACCGGAATGTGAAGGAAGATATCGTGCTTTATCCAAGCGAGGGTCGGTGGTCAAGCAAAGAATCTCTAGAAGCCATACTTATAAACATTTCATTCAAATATGAGAAGGGAGTTTACAGAAAGAAGAGTTCAATGGATTTACCTCTAGTAGGGCAAAGTGGTCACACAGTAAGTCTAGGTTAACCGTGGTAGAATCAATCTAACCAAGCTCTCTTCCAAAGTCAAAATCTTTGGGGAGAGACCTATGGAAGTGGGTCGATGATAGAAAACAAATGAAAAGGAGCGACTTGTCTAAAACTGTAAATGAACTCCAACATAAGAAGCAGAGCCACCATGGAAGGCTAAGCAAGGTGCGAGCTAGGCGTAGTCTCACACCAGCGAAGGATAACATAAACTTGAAAACCCCCAACATCGGGAGGAATAGTTAAATAGCACTCAGGGGAATCTACATTCCACATCCCCCTCTGCTTATCCTTGGCTCTAAATCGGAATGTAGGAAATGCGAAAGAAAGCCTCACGAGGAATAGCAGAAAGCGATTCTCTAGAAAGTGAATCCCAAACTCGGCATGATACTCCTCAATTAAGGGGAAAATCTTGAGGTCAGCGAACCGGAAGATGTGAGTAGCCGAATCTTAGAACGTCAAAGTAGTATGAATAAAGGCCATATTCACAGGCCTAAAAGCGAGGTTCTGGAGGCCTCATAGTCCGAACCTTTCAATCTGCGACCAATCTAGTTTCTAGATAGTGAGAAAGAAACCTTTGAGTTGCTCGTTGTGCATTACCATCAATGAGCTAGAAGAAATGCCTTAAAACTATTGCTGGCTACATGCATTTGAAAAAATTAGTATACTGCATTCATTCATATTTAACATAAACACAAACATTCATAGCAAACTAACATTCACATTCATAAATAAAGAGAGTCACAACAAGCAAGGACTTGGCACGTAGTAGCCCAAGTCAGGTTTTCTATAAATCAAGATTTTTAAAGTTATACAATAAGAGCAACATGGATTCCGCCAAAAGCTAAAAAAGAAAATAAAACTAAATCTCCTAAACAGGCATCGCCTCTACATTATAGCTACCCACCATCTCGCCCTTTCTGGGTTCGATCATGTTAGTCTCACCATGACTGTAATCCCCAAGAGGTGTGTATCAAGGAATCTACATAATGAATGAAGGAGGTGACTGCATCGGGTCAGATAAGAATCTTGCCACTCAGAATCAAGGAGAGGAGACTGCGAATGCTCATCCCTGTGATTATGGCAGATAGGTCACGCTGATATGAATAGGTAAAGTCCTCCATAACAACTCTAATATGCTGCCCTCTGCATGAAGTTTATTAAACTTTATGGTCTGCCACAACATCTCCCGATATCGAGCATCCAAAGCCTAGTGGTGAGCATCCAGAATCTGATAGCGAGTGTTCAAAGCCTTATAATGAGTGTAAAAGACCTGGTAGCGATCCTCATGCTCCCAGCAGTGCCGCTCATAATCGGTCCGCTTTTAAGACCTCTTCACAACCAACTCTTGCAATCATCGTGATATACATACACAAAAATCAAAATTACATACATTGGTAAAAAACATGGATAACTAACACATTACTCATGCATTTCAAATCAAAATAAACACGTCAAGAAGGGAAAAGTACCATCGTGACTGCATTTTGAGAATGCAACAAACTCCTCAGAGAAAGTGAATGCCTGGCTACCCACTCCATCTTCTCCTTAGAAAACTGCAATCAAAGTAAAAGAGAATCAAACATTCTGAAATCATAAGGTAGAAAGACCACTATCATTCAGGATAAGTCAGTTAAT
>CATIWQ010001011.1:0-16377 GCA_949673415.1 Euphorbia schlechtendalii
TTATGCAAGGAAGTCAATACAACGAAGAGTTGTACTTTTGGAGCGAAAGTAAGAACTTTTTATTGATGATGAGTACGAGTTTTTACAAGTATTTATAATGAATTCATTTACAAAGGTTTTTCTGTAAGAGCTAAGAATTCATCATTTTGAGTCTCCTCCCACTGATCTATCTCCATGGCGCTGCTTGAAGATTGATTGGAAGTCATCCATCTTTCCTAGATCTCCTTGAAGTTGTGCTTGTCTTTCTCCCTCCACTTAGCACCAACAAGCTGAGCGACTATCTTCTGCTCATCAAGCTCAAACCTCTGGATGACATCGTGAACAGCCTTTGCATTTGCTTGAAGAGGAGGGACAATCTGCTGAATTAGCCTTGCAGCTTTGCTGGGGACAGAGGGAAAGATGCTTTCAAGGATCACTTGGAGAGCCTTCTGATTCCATAACCACTGAGTGTTTAGCCCATTCGCCAGATGCTGCAGGAACGGAACAATCTCACTATCATGTGAGCAGAAGGAGTGGAGAGATAGGCCACCAAGCTGATTACTTAAATCGTCAATGCTCTTCTGAAGTGCCTCTGAAGTGCTTGCATTCCTTACCACCATGATGTCTCTTACTTCAGTAGTGGTCTTGGTAAGGGCAGCAATATATTCCTTCAGCTTATCACATATATCATCAACAGCCTCATCCTTTTGAGCAAAGGTAGTTTTAGTTATCTGCTTGTGAGCATCTTCAACAGCCTTGAAGATCTCAGACTTAAGCTCTCTCTGGAATCCGCAATAGCCTTGAGAGTTTCAACCTTAGAAGTAGTTATTTGCTTCAACATCTCATCAAGAATATATTGTATTTTCTCTTGCTGCCACAGACAGAAGGCATTCTGAGTCCTGAGCGCCTGGACTTCATTCTTCAGCCCCATGGAGAATTCTATTAAAGTGCGCTCAATGGCAGTCCCCAGAGTAGATATGACATTAGCTATCTACCTCTGGAGAGCCTCTTTCACCTCGCTGACTTCATCATAGATTATCTTCAAACCCTTTTCACCAATGGCCATTAATTCTAGAATGTCTATGTGATTGCTGAGCCTAGTCTCCATAAGTGGCTACAGATGTTGAATAAGTTCAGAGTGTATTTGGCTTGGAAGAGGAATCTTGTCTGCTCTTTTCATGATAATCTGAGCCTGCTCAGAGATAAGAGCGATTCTCTAGGTAAGTTGGCTGTTGAAAGGGGCAATCTTGATATCCACAATTGAGTCATTGAGGCGAAGAGCCATTGTAAGGAGATTATCAAGTGTTTTCCCTATATGATGGATGGAATTGACAGGTACAGGAGCATTAGAGTGTTTTCCCTCAACAAGATCACCCACAATCAATCCCCTACTTCCAAGGGACTCATCCCCATAAATCCTTTGATTTGCAGGTCTAGAGATTAGGGTCAAGGAACTGTTTGGATCCACCAGAGCCCTTGGACTAGAGGGACGGTGTTGCTGCTGCTACTATTATTGTTGCTGCTGTTGCTGTTGTTGTTGAGTCTTGGACTCACTTATAATCTGAACATCTTCATCCTCACTCACATCCTCCAGTAGTACTTCATCTTTCTTTTGACCTTCCTCATCCTTATCATCTTCCTCCCTTATATCCTCTGGCCTAATGTTGTGCTTGGCAAAGACTGAGCGGGCCATGGTTACAAATTCATCAGCAGGATCTGATGCTGAAGACTGAACACCCCATTCAGCCACTACAATCCTCTGAGCTTCCTCCTTCTCTTCTGAAGAGCTGATAGGAACGGATCTTCCTCTGGCAGGTTCTCTTTCATTAGAGATTACTTATCAGCCTCTTCCTTTTCTTCTTTTTTTTTCTTCTTCTTCTTCTTATCATCCTCCTTCACTTCAGCCTTCTCCTCAGCTACTTTATCCTTCATAGCCACGACTTCAATCTCTTTTATAATCTCTTGAGCAATTAATGTTGCTACTGCAAGAGGATCCTTGATATTTGAAGTTGGAGATCCTCCTGGTGTAGATAAGAACTGTTGTGGGGTCTCAAGAGTGGTAAAGAAGAAATGAGAGGGATCAAAGACAGCCTTCTGTTGATCCAGAGGGGGAGACTGTGGCTTCTTCTCCACTACAAAGTTGGTGGGATTTGCCACCTTTAGAGGTGCTGGGCTTGGAATTACTAGGAGAGCCCCTAAGGGTAAATCGAAATCTAATGAAGTCCCCTCTAATACTCCTCCATCCACTTTTTCAGAATCATCCTCCTCTATCTCAGAGGTGTTCTTCTCGCTCAGCCTTGCTGTGAATTCTTCTAGTGCATGCACTTTTCTACCTTCTGACAAAGCTCTCTTCTCTGCTTCATCAGTTGAAATTCTTATATCTCCCACTGTTCCTTTCCGAGGGACATGAGTGAAGACTTCTACTATGCTCAGGTTCACTGCTCTAACCATATCATCCTTCTCAGGACCATCTTTTGAGATAACAGTTTCGCCATAAGTTTTGGCTTTCTTCTTCTCCTTCTCCACCTCCTCTTCCTTCTTTTCTACGAACTCAGCCTCATCCTTGCTTGGAATGGCCATGTTAGGATCAAACTCTCCCCTCTTCCTTTTGGATAAGATGCTGATATGTTGTCTATCTTCTTCATCATCAGAGCTGTTTTACTCCAAAGGTTTTGGCACGTATTGGAATTTGTTCATGGAGTAGGTGATTCCATGCGCTTTTCCCTTAGTCACTTCAGCAGGAGTTATTAATACTCCCTCAGCAGCAAGTGCCTTGCTTCTACTGATTCGGCTTCTCTTTGCCTTAGGGACTTCTTCCTATTTCAGAACAGGCTCCCTCTATCTCTTGGGGGAGATTTCCTCAACCCTTTTTACTCCTTCACCCTTCTTGGCAACCCTCAGCTCCTTTTCCCTTCTTTTCTTCATCAGATCCTTCTTTAGGGCTTCCTCCCTTTCCCACTTCATACCAAAATCCACCTTTTTATTAAAGGTTTCCTTCACTATGTCACTTCCAAGAGATCCATCCTCCACTGAGTATTCTACAGCATGTGCTGCCACAATCCTACTAATTAGTCCTCCAAGTGTGCATTTATGGTGAAGCATGTGCTGCATTATGATAACTGGCCAGTTAACCTTCTTTTTCTCTACCAAGTGCACTAAAATACAGTACTTATAGTTTGAGACTACGTTGGTGGAGTTCATCTTCTGAAGAAGAAGATGAGCCATTACAAATTGCTACTACCTCGGTTCCTAAGGCATGTGAGTACTGATTTTCTCACCAAACCAACCTTCTGGAATGAAGGCTTGCCTATTGTAACTTATGGCATCTTCACATCCTCTTCTGATAGCGACACCTTCATCTTTTAGATTCAGAAGTTCTGCCAGGTAAGCTAGAGTAATGGTAATCTCTGTGCTTTTTACTACAGTTTAGATCTCCTCCTCACTCACTATGCACTTCTTCATATTCTTGTAGAATTCAAGCACTATTGCTGAATAGGTTGGCCCCTTAGTCTAATCCATGCGTTGAGTTGATGGAATTCTATGGTTTCCTTGTACGGACTAGTTTTTAAGAAGGATTCATCTCCAAAATATCTTTGAGAGATGATATTTAAGGGGTTTAACCTGTATAGAATAGGTTCAAAGGTCTTTGGAGGGATTTAAGTAACGACTTGTTATTTGGGACCTTCCTTTGATAATCTTGTTCTTTTGGGAGCCATTTGAGTAGGTAAGGTTTGAAGAAATTAGGGTTCTTAGAAGAGAGTTTCTCAGAAAGATTGGAGAAATTCTATGATTTTGGTAAAGTGAAGAGATGATAAACAGTCTTTATGTTTTTATAGAGGCGGTTTCAGAAGGGTAGAATGGTAATTTGCTAAAGAGTAATTGTAACGGTTTCAGCATTTACCGTCTAAAATACTTACGAAACTGTTAAGTATGTAACTGATGGAAGAATGTGAACAGTTTTAACCTAAAGATCCGGCCTAGGATTCAGGTTTTTGAATTTTGAAATATGAAGTAATTCCCGGGTTCGATCTTCTGAGACATAGCATTGTGTTAACTTTAGAGGATGAATATTGCCTCTGGAACTTGTTACTCTTCTGAGTACTTATACCATCTTCTGAGTGATATTTACACTGGGTTGCTCATGCCTGTTTCTCTTCTGAGGAAAGTGAATTGATCTTTGCTCAGAGGTTTAGTAAAGATGTCAGCTCTTTGGTCTTCTGTAGAGATGTATACCAGCTTCACATCTTTCTTGAGAACGTGATCTCTTATGAAGTGGTGTCTGATGTTGACATGCTTCATTCTGCTATGCTGAACTGGATTCTTTGACAGATCAATTACACTTTTGTTATCACAGAGGATCTCTATGCATTCTGACTTGACTCCATAGTTTTGTAGCTGCTGTTTGATCCACAGCGCTTGAGCAACACAGCTACCCTCATCCATGTATTCAGCTTCTGTGGTGGATAATACTACTGAGGTTTGTTTCTTACTGTACCAAGAAATGATGCAATTTCCTAGAAAGTGACATCCTCCAGTAGTACTCTTTCCTTCCAATTGATCTCTTCCATAGTCAGCATCAGTGAATCCTTTTAATGAAAAATCTTCATTATTTGGATATCATAATATGGCTTCAATGGTTCCAAGCAAGTATATGAGGATTCTCTTTATTGCGCTCAGATGCGATTCTCTAGGATCACTTTGGTATGTTGCGCAATAACAAACTGCATAGTGAATGTCAGGTCTGCTTGTAGTAAGATACAACAAAGAGCTAATCATTCCTCTGAACATCTTCTGATAAACTTTCTTACCTTCTGAGTCTTTGCTAAGTATGGTGTTGGAAGCCATAGGAGTTGACATTTCCCTTCCATCTTCCATGCCAAATTTCTTCAAAATCTCCTTGGTATACTTGGATTAATTAATGAATACTCCATGTGAACTTCGTTTGATTTGGAAATAAGGAAAGAATGTTAATTCCCCCATCATAGACATCTCGAATTCAAGCTTCATTTGAGAACTGAATTCCATGCACATTCTTTCATCAGTGGCTCCGAAGATGATGTCATCAACATAGATCTGAACAAGGAGAATATCCTTGTTTCTTCTTCTGATTAACAGGGTTGTGTCTGTCTTCCCTCTGATGTATCCTTTTGATGTAAGAAAGCTTGTTAATCTTTCATACCATGCTTTGGGAGCTTGCTTCAGACCATATAAGGCTCTCTTCAGCTTGTACACATGACAAGGAAACTTTGAATTTTCAAAGCCTGGAGGTTGCTAGACATAGACTTCTTCTTAGATGAATCCATTCAGGAAGGCGCTTTTTACATCCATTTGATATAATTTGAATCCCATGTGAGATGCAAAAGTCCAAAGGATTCTCATTGCTTCAAGTCTGGTTACTGGAGCAAATATCTCATCATAGTCTATTCCTTCTTGTTGATTGTATCCTTGAGCCATAAGCCTTGCTTTGTTTCGTACAACATTTCCTTTTTTTATCAAGCTTGTTTTTGAATACCCACTTAGTGCCAATGATAGATTTGTTCTTTGGCCTTGGAACAAGATCCCAGACATCATTTTTGGTGAACTGGTCTAATTCTTCTTACATGGCCATCATCAAACTTTCATCATATTCAAAGTCTTCAAATTTCTTTGGTTCTATGATAGAGACAAATGCTGGATGACTTGTCATTCTGCTGAGTTATCTTCTGGTGAGAACAGGATTTTAAGGTGCGTCAAGGATCAGTCTTTCAGGATGATCCTTCTTGGTTCTTATTTCTTTGGGTAGATCATGATGAACAAGAGCCTCCATTGCTTTTGGTTATCTTTCTTCATCTTCATATTCTGAGAATTTGATCTCAGATGGTTCATCCTTTGTTGACTTTTCTCATTGGGTTGACTTAGAGGGTTGTTTATGTGAGATAGAGTCTCCATCTTCCTCTAAGCTTCTTCTTTTTCCTACATGGTTAGTTTCATCGAAATCTACATGTACTGAATCTTCTAGTGTTGCTATTCTTTTGACAAAGACTCTATAAGCTTTGCTATGTGTTTAGTAGCCAAGAAAAATTGCTTCATCAACTTTAGGATCAAACTTTCCTAGTTGTTCTTTATTCTTGAGTACAAAGCATTTACACCCAAATGCTTTGAAATACCCAACTTTAGGGTTTCTTCCTTTCCAGATTTCATAGGGAGTTTTATCAATTTCTAATATAATGTTTACCCTATTCAGTATGTAGCAAGCAGTATTGACTGCCTCTGCCCAAAAGTATTTGGGAAGGTTGTTGTCACTCAGCATTGACCTGACCATTTCAACTAATGTTCTATTTTTCCTCTCAACAACACCATTTTGTTGGGGGTGTGAGGAGTAGAGAAATTGTGTTCAATTCCTCTGGAGTCACAGAAACCAGCAAATAATTTGTTCTCAAATTCTCTACTATGATCGCTTCTTATTTTAGACAAAAGGACTCCTTGTTCAACTTCAATTCTGTTACATAACCTAAAGAACCCTTCATAGGCTTCATCCTTACTACTTAGCAGGATAACCCATGTATATCTGGAATAATCATCCACTATAACCATGGTATACCTATGTCCACCCATGCTCATGGGAAGAACAGGGCTAAACAAATCTAGATGGAGTAATTCTAAGACTCTTTTAGTTGAAAAATCAGATTTAGATTTAAAGCTCTTCTTAAATTGCTTTCCATACTGACATGCACTACACAAGTGATCCTTTTCAAAGTTTAAACTTGGCAAACCCTCAACAAGTTTGTGTTTGACTAATTTGGTCAGAAGATTCATGCTAGTATGTCCCAACCTTCTGTGCCATAGCCATGACTCTTCTTCTTTAGTCATTAAACATATATCTTTCTTTGATTTATCATTTAAATTAATTATGAACACGTTATTGACTCTAGGAGCATATATCAAAGTTTTATTTGACTTACAGTCAATGATGGAGCATCCTTCTGAGTCAAAGATGACTTTTCTTCCTTGGTCACACAATTGAGCGATACTCAGGAGATTGAACTTCAGTCCATCCACAAGGGAGACTTCTTCAATTTTGATTACTGCTCTAATGGTTCCATTGACAATGATTTTTCCCTTTTTGTTATCCCCAAAGCTTACATTTCCATATCTTTTACTTTCTAATGAGATGAATAATGTCTCATCTCCTGTCATGTGTCTTGAGCATCCACTGTCTATATACCAGATTTGTTGACCTTCTGTGGATCTAAGCCTTACCTGTAAAAGTAGATGGTTAGAATCTTCGAACCCAGTTTCCCTTGGGTTCGGGTGCATTATAAATTAGATCTGGCCAATCATAAGAATCATAAAAACCGTTCTTAAATCTATACATAGAAGTTGTGTGGTTTTTCTTTCCACAAAAGTTGTAGAAGACCTTTACAGCTTTTCTGGCCTTTTCTTTCTGTAGAGTTCTGGGAGATGGACAAAGATCAAAAGGTTCCTGAAGTGGTTGCCTTTGAGGTATGAATCTTCTTCTGGCTTGTGGATTTCTCTAAGTTATCTTCTGATAACCTCCTTTCTGATGACTATCTTCATCATACCAGTATTCATACTCCTTATAGCTCCTTTGTCTTGAAGCTGAGGATTCACCTTGATATATCCTTTTACCATTTTACTTCTAAGAGGTGTTTATCTTTTGAGGATGCTTCTTCTCTTGTGAATGTTCCTTCTTTTGATGTTGTGCCTTCTGTTGAGAAAGCTCATTCTTCTGAGGTACTGATTTTACAGGCAGAGTTATTTTGCCCGATATATGCCCTTATACCAACATTACTCTTCTGCTGAGGTTGGTAACGTTGACTCCTACCAGAACCAATTCTTTTTTGAGCTTCTCAACCTCAGTTTCAAGCTCACCTTGCCTCTTGTTAATAGATTTGGTAGAGTTATCACTAGCTCTCAGATACAAAAGTCTTCAAAATCTTATTCTAGAAGCTTCATATGTTTCTTGTTCTTTTTAACCTGCTTTTAAATTTGTGCAAGTAGTTGCATGATTTCATCAGGAATATTGAGTTTGGAGTTTACCTCATCATTTGTCTGAGATTCTTCTTCTTAGGATGATACTTTTCATGTGCTACTGTGCCAGGACTCAACTGTTGGGTACATGTCATCTTCAGCCATGAAGCATATCTGAGCAGTTTCTTCATTTTTTGAGGAATCTGCAGAGCTCTCTTCTTCACTGTCACTCCATGTTACCACCATAGCTTTCTTTCTTTTATCCTTTCTTAGCCTTGGGCAGCTTGATTTAATATGTCTTTCCTGGAGACATTCAAAATATGTTATAGGTTTTTTATTTTCACCTTTGGTTTTCTCCTCAGATCTTCTGAACTTGGTTTTCTTCTGAAAATCTAACTTCTGGGAAAAACTTCCCTTCTTTTGGAACTTTTGAGGGGTCATTGAGTTCTTCTTCATGAACTTCTTGAATCTTCTGGGCAGCATGGCCATATCCTCATCATACTCTGATGAGCTTTCATCAACTTCTTCTACTCTCAGGATTATTGCCTTATTTCCTTCAGACTTTGCGTTTTCTTTCTTCTGAAAATTCTGCATAGAAATCTCATCAGTGATTAAAGAACCAATGAGTTCATCATACCTATATGTAGTGAGATCTTGAGCTTCTTCTATAGTTATCCTCTTAGCCTGCCATTTCTCAGTTAGACTTCTAAGAATCTTCTTCACTTGCTCCTCTTCTGAGAAGTTCTTTCCCAGTCTTTTGAGTTTATTGATGATGTTTGTGAATCTGGCATTCATGTTTGACCTTCTTCCATCTCAAGTAACTCGTAAAGAAGGAGATTCTAGTTTATCTTAGATTCTTTGACCTTATCTGTTCTTTCATAGGTCACTTCAAGCTTTTTCCATATCTCCTTGGCACTTTCACAGCCTGAAATCTTATTATATTCAGCAACATCTAAAGTACAGTGTAAAAAGTTAATAGCTGCTGCATTACTTTGCAGTTTCTTCATGTCAGAGTCATTATATTCACTTTTTAGCTTAGGGGAGACTACCCCATCTACAGTTGATGTAGGAATGTATGGCATTGGCTATAGCAAGCCATGCATACATGTCCTGAGATTGTATGAAATTTTTCATTCTATTTTTCCAGAATGTGTAATTCTGTCTAAAGAACAGCGGGGGGCTGGACACAGACAACCCTTTTGGGAGTATCTATGTGGTTATATTACCAGGGAGATGCTTCATGTTATTTTCACCCATTTTGATCTTTTATTCTAGATTCGTTAAATCTATTTTAATTTGAGTTCTTTCTCTGATACTAATTGTAGGACCCAGTAAGGTGTAAAATAAGTCAAAGGGGGGGGGTGAATGACTCTTTTTTGAGTACACTATTTTACTTCAGAAGGTAATTTGATTACAGCTTCTAAAGATGCTTCTGAGTAAAAAGTTTTACTCAGAACCCTTTTGTGTATTTATGTGTTTTTAATGCAGAATGAAATAGCACAAGTATAATAGAGCAAGGTAAGAAAATTTGCAAACAGAGATTTTATCCTGGTTCAGCCTCTACCTAATCCAGTCCTTGGAAACTTCAGTCCAAGATTTAATCCACTATCAACTCTTTTTCTGGTGAAGAGTAAACCCTTTACAATGCTTTGACTGAAGTACCCTCCAACAGTCTTTACTGAGCTATACCAATACAGAATTACCGTTCTTCTATATCTGAGGCTCTGAGCTTCGTCTCTCTTAAGTACCTTCCTTATGAGATTACCTAGCTCCCTCACACTAACTTACCCTCAGCTTAGTGTGATTTATAACAGTTTATAAGTAAATGAATTTTTTGAACTTCTGAACTTTGTTTTAGTTAGTTCAAGTACAAACAAATAAGATTTAAGTGTTTACTAGAAGAAGATTGCAAGAAGATTGAGAGTTACTTCACTCTTGAATTCTTTTGTTAAGATTCAGCAACCTTCTTCAATGGTGGAAATCATCATTTTATAGAGGGAGAGAATGTTTCCGTTGATTTTTAAATCGTTGCCAGGAATTCTGCCATTGTCTGCCATTGATTTTCCGTTAACAATCTGTCAGAGTAGTTCATCCAACTCTGATCCGCGTCATGCTGTATCAGGTTGATTTGTGGGGTCCACTTTGTACTGCAGATACGTATCAGATTAGCAGGTGAGATTTGTTCTTGATTTCGCAACAACTTTTGTCCTGTAGTAGACTGAAGAACAAAGCGCTCTGCGGTATTAAATGCATAGTCAGCTTTCTTCACTTTTAGCATCGAAAGACTAAGTTGACCTTTTACAATCTTTAGAACGGCTTTTTGACGTTCTGAGTCTTGAGTGATCTTCAGAGATATTGAATACCTTATCTGACTTTAATTGCTTCTGAACATCCAAACTCTGTTGACGAATCCTTGTGCTTTTGAGGCGACTTCCTTCTGAACTTTGCTTTTGAACTCAGAACTTACAAAACTAAACTATCTTCAAAATCCAATAGATATATCCAGAATTGTTCTTTCTTTGATGCACCTCGAAAATCAAATGCGAGCCTGACTTGGAGGAGTATAAGTTTGATTTCAGCTACAGTACGATATGGGATGGCATGGCGAGTAGGTGACGGGTCCAACATCAACTTGTGGAATAATAATTGGCTTCCATCGTGATTACTCCTAGGGTGCATTCAAGCGTTATTGACGGGTTTGAGGGTGTAACAATTAGTTGCTTGATTTATTCCAACTCAAGATCGAGGAACACTAATTTGCTGCAATTGTTATTATCACCAGCTGAACAACAGTTAGATCAAAGAATTTAGCTCCCTTCACAACATCCTGAAGGTATCTATTGGAGATTCGAGCAAACAGGTGCCTGTTCTGTTAAATCAAGCTACTATGCTCTTTTAGATCAGTCATCATATATTTCTTAGTCATCTAGTTACTTGTCTCAAATTTGGAATAACTTATGGAATGTTCTAGTCCCATTGAGAGTGCAATTTTTCTTAGGGAAAGTTACGACAAACTCACTTCCCACGCTTACTTAACTTCGGCAGAGATATATAGATGTGGGTTACCTTTGTCCAATTTGTGGTGACGGTATTGAAAATGATTTCCACGCTCTTGTTACTTGTCCTCGTTCTTATTAAATTTGGGATGAATTTTTTTGCTGAAGGATGGCCAGACAATAAAATTCTATGACCAATTGGTGGAATTGGTTATCTCAAAAACAACGATGTTATTGCAAAAGCCTCTTGTATTCTATGGGCGATATAGGCACGTAGAAAAAATTTTGTTTGGAATGACAAGTTCAGTATATCTACTCATGTACTTAGACATGGTCTCTTTTTCTTGAGGAGTGGAGTTCGGCAAACCTTATCAATTCTTCAAGTAATGTGCAAGCTAAGCCGAGAAGTTGGCAGCGTCCTCCAATAGGGTGGATAAAGTGTAATATTGATGATAGTGTGTTTGACTCAGGGGATACTATTGGGCACGGTTGTGTATTGAGAGTTGTCGCTAGTGATTTCATCATTGCAAGGTCCACCTTGCTCGAGGGTGGAGGTGATCCTTTTCAGGCAGAGGTGTTAAGTTGCTGTGGAGCTTTAAGTTGGCTAAAAGATAATGGCTTTGACCAAGTGGTTTTGGAACTTGACGTGCTTAACATGGTGAATGCGATCAATAACAAATTGAGTTTTATGTCTCCCATTAGCTTAATTTTTTTGGATTAGAAAACTTTGATGATACATTTTTCTGGTATTGTCTCGTTTTTGTAAGATCTGTGAACCATGTTGCACATTTGTTAGCTAGAGCAGCAGGTTCTTCGACTAGTATGGGGCGTGGTTTCACACTATGTATACGACTACGATAAGTTATAAGAGATGACAAAGTCAGCTTAAAAAATAGTAAAAAGAAACAATGTTTTTCCTTTTCATGTAAAAAAAAATATATTTTTTTTTTTGAGTTTTGCAAAATTATAAATTTGTAACATAAATGAATTAGGCTTAAAGTTATTGGCTTGGGCCAATTTATTAGCTAATTAAAAGTTAGTCGAGACAAATATTTTAAGTGGCTCAATTAAAGCCAATTCTCGTCCAACCCTAATCTTCATTTCTTCTTCCTCCTATATTCTTTTCTGTGGAACTGATAAATGGTATGTCATTTTCAGAGTAAACCACCATTCCGTCCATGTAATCCGGTGGCTGGTGGCTGGTGGCTGGGGTGGGGCTATTGCCATACCCCGTCCTACCTTGCCCATATATTGATCGGATCTCAACAAGTTTGGGTCGGATAAAATCTTTATCATATTTTTCTTGCTCAAACTCAATCTACCCGTCTGTACCTAAATCTACTTACAAAATAGACTTTCGAGTTTCAATTTTAAAACCATTAAATAATAAAATAAATTAGAATTTTTAATTGGGTTAAATATTTTGTATATTTGCTAGTTTGTATAATGAATTTTAGTGAATATGAATTTTGTATACACTAAATTTGATTTTTCAAGTACTAAATTAAACACTGCGTTGAACTCAACTTAATGATTGCTTAGTAATCTAGAGTTAAAATTTTTGACAATGTAAATCATGAAGGATAACAATCTATAAGTCAATATTACAATTATCACTTAACTAGAATTAATTATGATTATTTAAAATTTTTTAAATGAGCCACTCAATTATAATTATCAACATTGACTGCAAAGTAAGTAACTGAGCATGATAGAATAGAATTAAACCCAGCGCTTATCTGCTTTTATGCAGAGTATCTTAAGTGTAATTTTGTTATAACAATATTGTATGCTTTTAACTCTTGCTCCATAAAAACGAAATATTCGTAGTTTGATGTTTTTTAAGTCTCAAAGATGATCTGGCATTGAAAGCAAAAGGGATGATTATGTGATTTGAGGGAAAAGCCGTCAATACAGAATGTCAGCTTGTCAACACTAAAATCCAAGATAAACGGATTGTCCCATCTCATTTCAGACCTAGTCGCACCACTTTGCAAGGTAAGGATTTCAATCATATCACAAGAAACCATGTAGCAATTCATGCTCTATCTCGCCAGACAAATCAACCTAAAGATACAGACTTAGCGATATTTTCATTAAAGGTTTAATCTCATATGTTAACGGTTTAGTCTCGCGCATCAATGACTACAAATTTATCTCATAACATATTAAAATCTATTTCAAACAAGAAGATTCTTGAAAATCACAAGATATAATAAATTGAAGATTAAATGAGATGAAGAACAAGTTTGCAACAACTACTTCAACCCTCGTCTATAAAAGGAGCTCGAAGGCAGCAATTTAAACTTGGTGAATACATCTAAAAATTCCTAAGTGCTAAATTTATGTTCAAGTTGACTCAGCAATTCAAAATTCCCATATCACAAAGAACAACATCAAGTCTACATTCCTTCTGTTTTTTGAAATAGTTAGGTCACTTAAATTGTAATATTTCAAATCTGTATGAAGAAACAACGCTTCAATAAGTTGTTCTCTTCAATTTCATAAAGTTAGAAATATTATGAGTGATAGTGAGATAGAGAAGATATTACTCTATTTCGCTCGAGTGTTAGCTTGACAGGTACTTGTTGTAATACTCGTTAAAGCTTCTCTGCCTAGTTAAAATATATAGAAATAGTAGATTGAATCTCGGAAAAGGTATCCGGGGACTAAAGGTAGGCAAATTCCGAACCAATATAAAGTCGTTGTTTATATCTCTCTTAAACTATATCTTTGTTTACTCAACAACTATTTTGTTCAGCACACATCATTTATCTTAATTGCGTTTATTTTCTTAGTAGTTTACTCAACCCTGGTGAGGTACAGCTAGGCTTATCTTGTTTTATCAGTTTGTCTATCTGTTATTTTAACATGTCATACATCTATCTTAGACAAACCTAAATCATTTAGCATTATATTAAATAGGTGCTTAAAATTCTTATCTGCAATTAACTTAAAAGTGTTTTTTAAGGAGATTTTAACTTATAATTAAAATAATGAAGTGTTTCTGATAACTTTTTTAAATTAAAAGTTAAAAATAAGATAGAAATTAAAAGTAAGTCAGATTTACTTTTTTAAAAAATCACTTATAAAATATAAATGATTTTTTGAGAAGTTTGAATCACCACCTTATTCTTTACCTAGAGAAGGGAAAGGAGAGAAATAGCGGTGCTAATTTGGTTTTTGCCAAGTATTTCATATTAATTGCAGGTTCATTTGTTATATCTTCATTATTGTTGGTTGGTTTATCACAATTTGCCGGTGGATAAAGAGTAGTTTATGTTAGTTATAAACAGTTAATTAATTTCTCCCTGCTACACACTCCTTTTTCTTTTAAACAATTTTATTTTTATTTATTATAATTATTATTAATTTTTGCAATTGTTTGATGATTTTTTATTCATTATCAATTATTTTTATGTTGTTAATGGAGCATGAATGTAGGATCCTAGGAGCATGTCGCAATTGCATTTCTATAGTTGCTACCATTTAATCAAGTAATTAATTCCATGTCGATAAAGCCCTGTTCTCTTCAATTACAATTCAACTAAATTCAGTTAAGTTCAGTTATGTGTAGTTATTAATTTATACTAAAATAAGTTCAGTTCAGATTTTAAAAATTGAAGACAAAAAGGTCAAACTTATATCACAAACCTGAAGATCTCCTCTCAAATCAATCGATTTCTCCTTGCCTAGACAGCCCATAAGAGAACAAAAGCGATCAATCCCACTAATATTGCAAATTGGAATATGTGATGGATACCTTTTCTCAAATCGAAAATCCTAAACACATGATATGTTGAATTTGCTCTAACAGCATAGAAGATAAATCCTTCGAAAGCCCGTGTCCAGTTGGTAAGACATAGGTTGTTACGTTCCAAATAAATCCTTAAATTCGTCTAGGAATAGGAAGTGACCAAATTGGACTTGTTCATGGGTCGGGATACCCACCCAACCCAGCCCGAGCCCGCTTCTATGGGCCGGGTTTGGACATTTATTATTTTCAAAACTCGGCCTGAGTCCAAACCCGTTAAAGCCCGAAATCTTCTGGATCGGGCTAAACTTTTATATATAAAAATACTCAAGCCCCGCCCGAACCCGGCCCGATAAATAATTTATTATATAATATCCATTTATATATTATGTTTAATTATTATTTTTGAATTTTATATTTTAATTCCTTGGATTTTTTTAACTCAAATACAATAATACATTGTATAATATTAAAAAATTCATTTAAAGAATTTGATTATACGTAACATTTATTCGCACTTGTATAAAATTTTTCTTTTTGTATATATATTTACTCTATAAAAAAAAGTAAAATAAAAATACTATAAGCCGTGAACCAGGTTTGAAAATAACCTCTTTAACCCAACCCAAACTCGTCTGAGTCCTAAGTTTTAAATTGTGGGTTGGGTTAGGTTTGGGTTGATAATTTTTATGAAAAACCCTATCAAACTCGACCCGAACTCGTTCAAACCCGCTCGAGGAACAGGTTTAGACTAAACCGAGATATTGACAAAAAAGTTTAAATTTAGGAGAAAAACAATGTATTAATAAATGATAATAGATTTGAAAGAATTAATTTGGAATATTTTAAAAATTATGTCGAATAAATGAAAATGATGATTAATTAATATTGACACCTTTAGAAGCTAAAATATTAAACTTTGCCCCTTGTTTAACACCGTCTTCAATGCTCGGTAGCGTGTTAAGCTACACTAGGATAAAACAGAGGCGGTTAAGAAAAATAATAAAAAAATGAAATAAAGTAATTACGAAAAAAATGGATAATATATAAAAATATATGAAGTTGGACTACCTTATCCCTTGAAAAGAAAGGAAGGAAAGGGATGGAAGTTTGAAATATACCAATAAAAAATTATCATGTGTGAATTTTTATTATATTTTAATAATTATTAATTTTTTTATTTTTTTAATTAAAATATAATAAAAATTGATTCGGATATTTTCATTTTTTGATTAAGGGAATACGCAGGGAAACATCTCTAGATGCTTTCTTTCACGTACGACGTACAGCCCAAATTGTAACCACATTAATAATGCCCCGTATTTTACACTATTTTCCTATTCGCCCCTTACTTCGATGTATTACCATTTCTACCCTTGTTGTCAAGTGATTTTTTATTAACTTTTATACAGTTTATGTGCAGATACAAGTAGACCTGTTCGTCGGATGGGTCGGACCAGGTTCGGGGCCGGGCTTGACGGGCTTTTAACAAAAATCGCTATCCCAAGCCCATAGTTTAGAACTTTGAGCCCGGGACGGGCTCGGGCCGGGTTTACAAGATCATTCCCAAGCCCGGCCCAAGCCCGTAGATATTTTTTTGTTATAAATTTTTTTATTTAAACTAAATTGAAAAAATATAAAATAAATCAAAATATGCTTAAATTTTTTAATATAATT
>CATIWQ010001048.1:0-10732 GCA_949673415.1 Euphorbia schlechtendalii
ACACCAAAAATATTTTCTTTCAATTTCTTTTGAATAATTTAGATCCAAAACACATTTGGATCCCAAATCTTGATTATTTTCAAATCATTCTTCTTCCTACATTTCTTAAAAATCCTCAGATATTCTCGGGTCTAAAACAAATTCAGACCTGAATCTGATTATCTTTCGAATAAATATTTTCTTTAAAGATATTCGGATCCAAAAGACGTTTGGATTCCAAATTTTAATTGTTTTCAAATCCTTTTTTCATCTACCATTTCTTCAAATATCCTCAGATATTCTCGGGGTCTAAAACAAATTTGAAACCCGAGTCTGATTATCTTTTGGATAAATAAACACTTATTTTCCAATTAAACTACAATTAAACCAAAATGAACGAGGAATGCTCCAGGAGATCAAACGGATACGTCGAAGTGGATTCACACCGAAAGGGTAAGCCTCTTAGTTCCTAGAACTGCGAATTCCACGCTCATCGCTTGCTTCATCTCTTTTTTATTTTTATTTGTGGACCTAGGAATTATTTTATTTACTTATTATTGTAAATGTTGTAATAATTCTCTTCATTTCAATTTTCTATTTTATTTATTTAGTAAAGATATGTATTAGAATACCCCCACTAAGGGAATAAAAAGTATTCCCGGATAATAGGCCTGACATTGTTGCCATGCGGTCATTTTCGCTAATAAAATTGACCAACACGCGTGTAAATAAAAATGAACCAATTTTTATCTAAATTAAAAACTTTCAAATCTTTAATGTTTTAATTAGGCCACACGGGCCTCGCTAAAATCAAATCGAACATATGTGATATCCCCTGTGCTAATCCTTGTGGATGCAGGTTAGATGTATGCCTAGGATTTACGTTCAGGAAATGAAGCGGTTGACTCATTATGGCATCGTTTCGAAGGAAAAGATTGCTGATTAAATAGATCAACAATAAAATCAAAATTAGAAAATCTGGTGTCCATGATGTAATCAATCACGAAACCCTAAACCTTAGCAGACGGGTAACAAATGTACAAGAAGATCCAAGAAACCAAAGACTAGAAAGAATAAAGATGGACAGAATTGCGATCAAACAAGAATCAAAAAGTTCAAGAACTAAGAATCAAGAAGAGTGATCTTGGTTTGTGAAGATAGTCGAAAACCCTAACAGACGACATCTCTCTCTCTCACCATTTTAAATATGTTGTTCAATTAAAATTAGCTAATAGCAGTTTTAACTAAACACTTAACTATTGAAATGTAATTTAATATTGAAAAAGTAGGCTATTGTTTTAGCACTTGATCAACTCAATTTAGTTGAACAGAATATGAACTAATCCGTATAAGAAGAATCAATTTTCATCACCTAATTTTAATATATAACAATTAGTAATATGTAATTTAGTTCTTTAGTGCTTCAATCCACTAGGTATAGTTTAGTTGGCAACTGAGTCTGTATTCAAGACAGGACACATGTTATGTTCTCACAAATTATATTTATAGGAAATAATGATGAGTCTTAGTTGCAACTAACATCCAAACAATAATATACAAATATAAACACATATATTTATAAAAAAGGTTTTAATTGTTAGAAGTTTTTTTTAAGTAAAGGATTTGATTTTCAAGTATATTCCATGAACTTAAAGTTTTATTAGATTTATATAACTAATATTTGTAGTTATCTTTTCCCTTTTAGATTTTACTATAGATAGATGTAGTGTTTCTTTTTTCGATGTATATGGATTTTTGAAGAGGTTGGGTCTCGAACTCAAAACCTCCCACCTCTGTTTTGAGATGTAGTATTTTTCATTGTATTTTTATCAATTCATATTCAAAAATAAAAAGTTTATTCTCATATTATCTCCATCTTATTTTCTTATTTATTGTTTTGAGCTAAAGGCTATTTTACAACACATTATCAGCACGAGGTTGTTCTATTTCGAAACACGAAAGAATTATCTTTTTTTTCCGATTTTTCTTCAATCTTCCCAAATAGACAAATTTCAACTTTTCTGGAGTCCTAATCGTCAGATCATCATAAGATTTTGTCAAAAAAATTTTAACTTTTGTTTCTTTTATTTGACAGTTGCGATTGTTGAGAAAATTTTTCTAACTATTTTTTGTTTGTAAGCAGATTAAAACATGAGTTATTTTTCAGTATCCATTGACATCAAATATTATGAAGCAAAATTATGCATTGTGAATAGTGTCACCACCCATACAATTTGTAAAGAGATGAAATACTTTCTTCTTTGAGTATGCATGAAACAATAGTTACCACCATATGTGGTAATACAAATATAATTCGGAAGAGCTCATATTACTTTGCCAAGGGGAACAAAAATTACAATAAGTAATGCATTATTTCCCCAAATTCTTAACGATATTTATTGAAGGATATTTGTAGTAATGGAATCCCAAATTCTTAGAGAAATTTATTGAGTTCAAGGATATTTGTAGTAATGGAAGTCATATTGAAACTAAGAGAGAATGCATTAAAAAATTTCTTTATGTTACAAATACAATTCCTAGGAAAAATAATGTGATTGAGGCCAACTTAACTATAAACTAGAAGTTTATAGTTTCATAAACATATAAAACTTGGCATGATCGACTAAGTCATCCTACTTCGATGATGAGAAAAATAATAGAAAATGCACATGGACATCCATTGAAGAACTAGAAGTTTCTTCAACATTATCTTCCTACACCAGTATGAGAATATGCATTATTGCATGCAAAGGCTCTCATATGTTTAAGATCAACGAGTTATCATAATTATTCTCCCCTACAATCAGCATTTGATCATGAGCCCAATATTTCTCATTTAAGAGTTTTTGATTGTGCATTATATGTCAATTTCTCCACCTCAACGGACTAAAATGAGTCCTCAAAGGAGATTAAGAATTTACGTTGGTTATAAATCTCCTTCAACAATCAAATATATTGAGTTATTAACAGAAGTTCAATTTTGGAAAAGAAAAAGAAAATTACAAGGAATGCTCCATCTCTTTCTCATATGGATCTCAAATCAAAAGATTTTGAACTAGAAGTTCAAAAGATAATCCATCTCCAAAATTTAGCAAATAGATTGTCTGATGCACTTGCTGATCCAAAATGCATGACAAAGTCACATATGCTAGTAGCAAATGCACCAATACATATTGAAATTCCTAAAGAACGAATTAATTATAGTACTTTTGTTTGACATGATGTATGCCCTAGAGGCAATTAGGGCGATATATCTTAATTAGTTATAATGTACAAACGGTTTCAGATTATTATTAATAATTAAGGCATCTTTATTATTTATCAGTGCTTTTAATTTAATTTATGTATCTCGTTGGTATTATATATATGTGTAATAAATATATATATGCGCATTTATAAGACAAAGTCCATGACTACTTCATAGCGTAAAAGTGCAAGGATATAGTGGTAGCTATGTGGTGTGAGAACTACACATACGTGTTACTATGAATAGTCTAAATATCCAAAGTCATAGTTTCTTTGAGACTGGACATCAATGAAGTGGACAGACTAGCATGTGTAGGCTTACTCATTAGATTAGATCCAAGCACCCGATCTCACGAGCTGAAGGTGGTATCTTGAGTTAAAACATGAATGTATTCATGTAATACATTGGAGATCGCTATAAGACAAACACTAAAAAATAACTATATCCATGTGTTTGTATCATGTCTTATTGCAGTAGTAGTAAAAAGTATCCTCAAACTTGAGATACTGGTTACCTTATGTAGGAGTTGCTATACTTTGGGTTATAGTTATTCATACCCTGGTGATTAGGATGACATGGGTTACTACGGGTATAGTGATGATCACATGTTGGTAAGCCGAGTAGTCAAGATGGGATCCATCGCTCTTGATATAGTGCTGTATGGGAGATGTACATTAGGGCCTCTTGTTGAAGATACACACTCATAAACCTCTGATCAGAGTATAAGATTGATAGAATGGGTTTCTAGTCAACCTTGATACATTATGGTAAGTGATGTTCTTCGTAGACAAGTCTAATTCTAGGATAGCTACGGCTATTACATGGGCTACCACATAATCTGAACTCGATAAACTGGATGTTACTTAACCTGATGGAAGGAGTGTATTGTATTGGTTACTACTACAGAACCTGATCAAGTCACAAGCATGTGATGTTCAGTGTATCAGGGGATTATATGCCTTTGCTAGAAAGATCATTTGACTGTCTAGAGTTATTGGGTTCCATATTGGTTTGGAACACTGAGCCTAAAGGTTCCCGGATGAGAATCCAAGTTAGGTTAACCTCTAGCTACTCTATACTTCGGGATCCTATGAGGTCACAAATTTTGGATCTTTACCGAATTAAGTAAAGAACCCATAGACTAAGTCTTTGCCGAGAATGTTTGGTTGTCGAATTCGTTAGAAGAATTATTAATTAGTTAAACCAAATTAATAATTAAAGGGAATAAAAGAGAAAATAGGGAAAATTGCACGGAGCAGAGCAAGGGATTTTTTCTTATTGTGAGTGGCCCCAAACGAACATGAAATGTTCGAAGTGGGGCCTACGTGGCTACCCCACAAGATGAAAAGCTAACGGGTCACAGGACTGCAAGCGCTACCCAAGGCAGCAGTTGCGTGGGCCTACCACAGAAGCCCACAAGCTTGGGCTTGTTTGAAGGCCCACAAGCCCATGCTTTCGACATAAGGCAAGCCCATTAGGGCTTACCTTATGGAGGCAACTGCAAGTCTGATTTCAATTAAGGGATGGGAACCATCCCTCATAGATTTTGAGGGGGATTCTACCACTCCCCCTCTCCCTATACATAGGCCTCCCCCTCTCTTTATTCCAAACTTCATTTCAGTCTTTCTCTTTGAGTTCGACATCTCTTTCTTCTTGAGTTATGCGAGATCCACCACGAGTTTCTCCAAGAAACAAAGAATTCTTAAGAAGGATCTTTCTATTTTAAAGCGAGCCTTCTTAGTTTATGTTTTTGGGTTGGTTTTCGAGCGGTCTAGTAGCTGCTGTCTACTAACGGGTTCTACCTCAATGAGGTTTTGGTCGGTGAAGATCTGTGTGGATCAATCACAGAGGCTATCCTATTTTGGAGGCTTGTGCTAATGGAGTTCTACCGAAATTCTCTAAGGGAACGTTGCATCCAAAGAGAAAGAAAAGCACACATAACCTGGTAATGTTCTAAACTTAGATGCTAGGTTTCTTTTATAAGTTTTATAAACTTATTGGAATTTATGGAACGTTTCAACTTAGATTATATCAATTATGGCATGCTTAGGGGATCTTTTTAGAATAATTTTAAGTTTTGTAATTCCTCCTTACAACGTTTCATGTTCAATTACTGTCTTGATTAACTAACAGTGGTATCAGATCCTACCTTATGCTATGCATGATTGATTATAATATATTGAAATTTGATATTTTCTATGAATTGATTAAAGTATGCTATGCATGACTTAGGTTTCAATTCCTGTTATAGAAAATGATGTGATAACTATATTAAGATTTTGTTCAAACATAGTTTAGGTGATTGTTATGTAAATTAGCAATGTTTTACTACATGTGTAAATGCTTTAATTGAGGGTCGTCTCATACTTCACCCAATTAAAGAATGAAATCTTTAAATCATAGTTATCCGTGGTATAATGAATCGAAGTGCCTGTGGTTATTTTGACAATGATTGAACTTGGCTGCTCATTCACTTTAAGGGGGCCTCTCCTACCTGGAAATTTCCTTCGGTATTAGGTTCAAAAATACCCAATGGACTTTTATGACTTAGTTGATTTCTAGTATGGGAATTGGATTCTGCATATTATTTAACAAACATGGTTTAAGTTGTTAAATTAAACTTATAGACATAGGTGCAAGAACTTAAACATGGACCTTGTTTGTTTTGCATGATATGTGGAGTCTTGGCATAATGGAATGATTATGATGTACCAGTCTTGAGCATGTTCCCTTAGAGTTAATAATTCCAAATAGCCTAGAAATATTATTATCATAATCATATCCATTGTATAAGACCTAGACTAGGGCAAGACTAGTGGCACCTGTAAAATTCCTACAACAATATTAAGGTGGTAGATTCTTCCCATCATAAGTCATGATACGAACCTTATTAACGGATGTAAAGACATGTACAAGATGCTTTCCCTTAACATGTGTTTGGTCCTGAGACTAGATGGGGTTAATTCCTTAACCAAAATGGGTAAGTTGTCCATATCATTGGAGCTAATGCCAGATTAGAGACACATTTGAGAAGACATACAATTGGGTGCACATCTCGAGAAAGAGAACTCAAATGGATTAGCAATTGCATGAGATGCAAATGTATGGGTTCTAACCATAGTTGTCTTGTTATGGAATGACTTGCTATAGCGAGGGTCATGATGAGTGGCTATGGATGCTACCTACTAAGGAAATTGGTTGGACCAAATTTCCTGAATTTAAATAGAAGGGGCTATTTGAATATCAAGAAAATAGTATGAATTATGTATTTAATTAAAGACCTTATATTAAACGCATGTACATATACTATTGTCTAAACAAATTCTATCTTATATCTAGGTTGAACAATGAATCCAAACATAAATCTTCTCTCAATTATTGACAATAAACTAGATGGTTCAAATTTTACTAATTTGTTCAGGGATGAGGATAGTCTTCAGATCCAAAAGGATAGCTTATGTTTTAGATGATCTCATCCTTGATGAGCCTGATGTTGAAACTGATGCCAATGAACATGAGGCATGGGAGAAGCACAGAAAAGATCATGAAACAGCAGCATGTATAATGATGGCAACCATGAATTCTAAGCTTCGGAAACATCATGAGAGCATGGACCTTGATACCATGATTCTCCATCTACGTGAGCTCTTCTCAAAGCATGCCATGTTTGAGAGATTTGATACATCAAAACTCTTATTCAGAATGAAGATGCAGGTTGGCACTTCAGCACCATGACATGCTATTAAACTATTGGGTTATATATAGAAGCTGACTCAATTAGGTTTTGTGATGGATCATGAAAGATGTGTGGATTTTATTCTTGCCTCATTAAATAATATTTATTGACAATTTGTGACTAATTATTATATAAACAGATCGATGCCTCACTACCTGAGTTGGTAAACATGCTGATAGATTCTAAGATTTGAAAAGATCCAAAGGCTTTACTTCTGGTTGAGAAAACCAAACCTTCTAAGGGTGGGTCTCGTTTTGGAAAGGGTTTGAGTGCCAAGAAGAAAATCAGTAAGAAGAAGAAAAGTAAGAAAGGAACTGCAAATGTCTACTTTTGATGTGGCAAGGCCGACCATTGGAAGAAGGATTGCAAGGTTCAAATCTCTGAACAAGTGAAGAAGAAGCCAAGTGAGGCATCAACTTAGGTATGTTCATGATAGAGAGTTTCTCTATAATTCCCTATGAGTCTACTTGGGTATTGGATACTGGTTGTGGTACTCATATTTATACTTCTATGTAGGGATTGCGGAATAGTAGAAGACTTGAAAACAGGGAAATGGACCTAAGAGTTAGAAATGGAGCATGGGTTGCTGCAACAGCTGTAGGAACATATAGCCTTTGTTTTCCTAGTGGCCTAGTTTTAGTTTTGAACAATTGCTATTATATTCCTGCTGTCACTAAGAATATTATTTCTACTACGCATTAGCAACAAAGGGATTTGAGATTTTATAATCTAATAATAATAGTCAAATTTGATGGGATAATGTTCTTTATGCTTGTAGAATATTTGTTGATGGAATTTATGTTCAAGATACTAAAACTGAAATTCTAAATATGAACATTATTAAGAAATCGATATTAGATAATGAAAATCCTCATACTTATGGCATTGTCGTCTAGGTTATATAAATGAGACTCGCTTAACTAAGTTACACAAATGTGGTGACTTGGGCCCAATGGAATGGGAATCCTATGGTGCATGCGAACCTTGTTTAAAGGGGAAGATGACTAAGAAACCTTTCAAAGGAAAGGGTCAGTGTGCCACTTGTAGCTTGGAAATAATACATTCCGATGTATATGTTCCAATGAGTGTTAAGACACACGAGGGTTTCGTCTACTTCATAACCTTTATCGATGATTATTTGCAATATGGTTATCTATGCCTTATGAGGTACAAGTTTGAGAGTTTTGAGAAACTTAAAGAGTTCAAAACTGAATCAGATAAACAGCTTGGGAAAAGTATCAAGACCCTTTGATCTGATCGAGGTGGTGAATACTTAAGCGAAGAGTTTCAGTATTATCTAAGGGATAATAGTATTTTATCCTAGTGGACACCTCCTTATACACCCCAACACAATGGAGTGTCAGATTGGAGGAATCAAAGCCTACTCGATATGGTTCGATCTATGATGAGCCAAGCAGAACTCAACAGATCCTTTGGGGTTATGCACTTTAGAGCGTAGTTTATAATCTAAATAGAGTACCCTATAAATCAATTGATCAAACACCATACAAATTGTGATACGGTAAGAAACCAGTTCTTTCTCAACTGAGATTTTGGAGATGTCCTGATTATGTAAAGACGACAAGTTCAGATAAGCTGGGTGCTTAGTCTGATAGGTCTCTGTTTGTAGGTTACCTTAAGGAGACTTGGGGTATGCCTTTTATGATCTCAAGGAACAAAAAGTCCTTGTTTCTAGAAATGCTCAATTCCTCAAGAAGGAGCATATACTTGCGAAAGCTAGTGGGAGCAATCTTGAGTTAGGCACTTAAGAAGATCAAATGACAATTAACTAATTGTTCCTACACTTGTTACATAAGAAAGTGTAAGCATGGAACAACCTATTATAACACTGACATTGTATAGGTTCGATCGGGCTCCAATTGCTCCCGAGTGATACGGGTTTCTCATCAGTGATGATAAACATTTCTTCCTTAAGGAAGATGATGAGACCATGACTTACAAGGAGGCAATGAAAGGCTCAGAGTCTAACAAATGGTTTACAGCCTTGAGTTCAGAGATGGACTCCATGTATGAAAATCAAGTTTGGAGCTTGATTGATGCTCCAAGTGGGATTAAGCCCATGAGATGCAAGTAGGTTTTCAAGAAGAAAACTGACATGGACAGTAACGTAATTACTATAAAGCAAGGTTGGTTGCAAAAGGTTAGAGTAAAAAAGAAGTCATTACTATGATGAAACCTTTTCACCGTTGGCCATGCTAAAGTCTATCAAGATACTCCTTGCCATCATCTGTCATTACGATTATGAGATTTGGAAGATAGATGTTAAAACAACATTCTTTAATGGGAACCTGGACAGAGATGTGTATATGGCACAACCTGAGGGTTTTACATCCAAGGGTGGCTTGAAAGTATTCAAGTTGCAAAAGTCCATTTATGGACTTAAGAAGGCATCAAGGAGTTGGAATATTATGTTTGACGAGATAATCCGAGAAATTGGTTTTGTGCCAAACGCTAATGAGCCCTGTGTATATAAGAAGGCTAGTGGGAGTGCAGTTGTTTTCCTTGTATTATATGTCGATGACATATTGCTGATATGAAACGATGTTCCTTTTCTTAAGATAGTTAAGTCATGGTTGTCAAAGAAGTTCTCCATGAAAGACCTTAGAGAAGCAACTTTTATACTTGGTATAAAGATCTATCGAGATAGATCTAGAAGGTCTTTCACAAAGATAACATTTTGGCTAGATTTAACCTTGAGCAGTCAAGAAAGGGTTATCTCCCAATGTCTCACAAGATTAGCCTTTCTAAATCTGAGTGTCCGAGAACACAAGAGGAGAGACTACGCATGAATGGAATACTCTATGCCTCAACGATAGGATCCATCATGTATGCTTGGTATGCACTTGGCTTGACATCTCACATATGTTGAGCATCACGAGCAATTTTAATATGAACCAGGTGAGAAGCATTGGATGACCGTTATAACTATCTTTAAGTACTTAATTAGGACTTAGGATATGTTTTTAGTATATAAAGAAGGTGATCTCTCTGTGAAAGGATACACCGACGTGAGTTTTTAGTCTGGCAGGGATGATTATAAATCCCAGTCAAGGTATGTGTTTATGTTAAATGGAGGGGCAATTGTTTGGAAAAGTTTTAAACAAAATACAATGGCCTATTCAACCATAGAATTTGAGTATATAGCTACTTCAAAAGTAGTTAAGCAAGTTGTCTAGCTTAAGGGATTTATTGGTGATCTTGGTGCGGTGTCCAACATTTTAAATTCAATAGCAGTCTATTGTGATAACAATGGGGATATTGCTCAAGCAAAGGAACCACGGTCTCATCAGAGAAACTAACATTTACTTAGAAAATACCATCTCATTCAGGATGTAGTAGTTAGAAAAGATATAAACTTAGAATACATCCCAATAGATTAGAATCTAGCAGATGGGTTAACTAAGCCATTGACTTAGGTTAAACATGACCAGCATGTTAACGAGTATGGCATGAAGCACATGGGTAATTGGCTCTAGTGCAAGTGGGAGATTGTTAGACATGATGTATGCCCTAGAGGCAATTAGGGCGATATATCTTAATTAGTTATAATGTACAAATGGTTTTAGATTATTAATAATAATAATTAAGGCATCTTTGTTGTTTATCTGTGCTTTTAATATAATTTAAGTATCTCGGTGGTGTCATATATATATATATATATATATATATATATATATATATATATATGTGTGTGTGTGTGTGTGTGTGTGTGTGTGTGTGTGTGTGTGTGTGTGTGTGTGTGTGTGTGT
>CATIWQ010001069.1:0-11946 GCA_949673415.1 Euphorbia schlechtendalii
GTTCGTTTATTGGTTGAAAATTCTACAAAAGGGAAGCGATATCCGTAGGGACCGCTGACTTTTTTATTTAATGAAAAAGGGTCTCCCTCATATTTTGGACTTTAACGTGAGATTATGATACGTGGCGTCTTTAGAACAATCTAGTGCTTTTGATATGATATAATATCCGAAGCGGGGGATTTCGCCACGTCCTCCTCGGGATTTGGTTTTTTCTTTATTTTTTTTTATGTCCTGTGGTTTCAGTTAAATCAAGCACGTGCTATAAATTCATAAATATCATCCCATGTATGATATAATGCACCAAATGCGAATTTGAAGAATGGGAATAAATAGTTTAGTGGAATATAGAATCCAGAAACATTTCAGATTTAGAATAATTATAATTTGGAGTGGGAGCCTGGCAGAGATTCAAGTTGCAGAGGTAACTTTTTTGTCAAGTCTTATCATTGATTACTTGCGTTTTATTAATCATGCTAAAATGGCTTATTCCTCGAAATATAGAGTAAAATACAAATATTGTAAAATGTTCTTTTAATGAAAATTATATTTTCAATCAAAAAATACAGTGTTATACCGTTGAGTAACGGCTACACTACGGTTATTGGCATCTATCCTTGTAAGATAATCGATCAACAATTACAGGAAGATATCAAGTTTAATAATGAATCCAGTTACATTTTTTCAAAAAAATTTGCCTTGGCTATCAAAACCTCAATCACGATCAACATGGTCACATTGCTTTAAACAGACTCAATTCATTAGTCAGGTTTGGGCGGGCATCTACCAGACTTGATCAGGCTTTTCATAAAATTCATCATCCAAATCCAGTCCGGCCCAGACTTTAAAACTTTGGGCTCAAATCGATTTGAATTGGACTTGAGGGTTATCCCAAAACCCGACTCACGATCTATATTATTTTTGTTTAAAATTTTAATATTAACTATATATATTTACAATAAGAAAAATTTTATATATGTGCGAATAAATGTTATGTATAAAAAAATCTTTAATATTTTTTTATGAATTATTGTATTTGAATTCAAAAATCCAAGATGTTAAAATATAAAAATAAAAAATAATTATTGAACATAATATATAAATAGGTAATATGTGATAAATTATTCATCGGTTTGGATATTTATATAAAAACCAAACTTAACCCAAAATACTCTTAGCTTTAACGGGATAGGCCTCAGGTCAGACTTGTGAAAAAAATGAATGTCCAAACCCGACTCATAGAAGCGGGCTCAAGCCGGACTGGAAGAGTACCTCGGCCATGAACAGGTCTAATTGTGCTGATGTTGTGATCAATATTAATACTGGTGTTACTGGTTGTTCATTGAATCATATATATATGCATATTAACATAATCTATTATTGGGAAAATCAGTTACAAACAATTAACCTAACATAACTTAATATGTTCATTTCAACTGCATAAATGAGAACACAATTCCATTGACGAGCCTTAAAAATCAAATTCAGATTTTGGATGTGGGCTGAAAGAGCCAGCTCAGCCCAGAGTTACATTTATTCTGCAAATTAAAACTTAAAAGAAAAATTTCCATGAAAAAGATGTAAAAAGTTTAAGTTAAAGAAAGAAAACGTATGTACAAATACACAAAAAAAAAAAAAAACCAATGTTAGGCAGGTACAACATTTATGGATGAAGTATCATCATCTTCGTTGTCATTGTTGCTCTCAGAAATTTCTGTTACATTTCCTTCCATTTTAAAACCTTCCTTAAATATGTCATAGTTTGAAACCTCATGTGACTTAAATGGTCGCTCTCCCAACACCCGGACCAAATCATCTTGGTGTAGAACTTCCTTTTCAAGCAACAGTTCAGCGACTTGAGCTACTTGTTCTTTGTGTTCTTCGATGAGTTGAAGAGTCCGCTCATATGCCTTGCCGACCCACTCCCGCACTTCACTGTCAATTAGGGCGGCAGTCTTGCTGCTGTAAGGCTTTGACATCTCAAATCCCCCATCCTCCTTCGGAGGGAAAGAAAGGAGACCCACCTTTTCACTAAACCCATATACCGCTACTTGGGCGTATGTCATTTTCGTCACCTTTTCTAAGTCGTTTTGAGCTCCTGTTGATATTTTTCCAATCAAAACCTGCAATAACAAATTTTAGCATTTTTAATGGCCTGTTTTGTCCAAGACAAAGTTAAATGGTGATTACCTGTTCAGCTGCTCGGCCACCAAGAGTCATACACGTAATATCGAAAAGTTGCTCCTTTGTCAGTAGAAGGTTTTCATTAGGAACATACTGTGCAAATCCTAGTGCAGCAGTGCCACGTGGAACAATTGTCACTTTCAGAAGCGGTTCGGCATGTTCCAAGAACCAACCTGTGACAGCATGCCCTGCTTCATGGTATGCCACAGTACGACGCTCCAGCTTGCTTATTACCTGCTTCAAAACTTAAGAAATGTTTAACTTTTCTTGCACCATTTCCATGCAAGATAAAAGACCGGATCATCCCTTGAGAAATGTAATGGAATTCAAGATTACATACCTTGTTCTTCTTCTCCAAGCCACCAATGACTCTATCTATTGCTGCCTCGAAATTGTCCATCGTGATCAGTGTTCCTTCACTCCTTGCAGCAATTAGAGCAGCTTCATTACAAACATTTGCAATATCAGCCCCAGCGAATCCAGGAGTGAGGGCTGCAAGCCTTTGGGAGTAAAATGATGGCTCATGATTAAGTTTAAGTTTTTTCAAGTAGATCTTAAAGATTTGCTCACGGCCTTTAATATCAGGCTTATCGATTGAAATTTGGCGATCAAATCGACCTGGCCTTAATAAAGCTTTGTCTAAAACATCAGGCCTATTAGTGCCAGCAAGCACAACAACTCCAGAAGTAGTTGCGAAGCCATCCATTTCAACCAGCAACTGATTAAGGGTACTTTCACGCTCGTCATTGGAACCTGCGAAGCCACCACGTCCTCTAGCTCGGCCAATCGCATCTATCTCATCAATGAATACTATGCTGGGAGCACTCTGCCTTGCTTCTTGAAACAAATTTCTCACTCTAGATGGTCCCACTCCAACAAACATTTCCATGAAATCCGAACCAGCTATGGAAAGAAAAGGCACACCAGATTCCCCTGCAGTTGCCTTGGCCAGAAGGGTCTTTCCAGTTCCTGGAGGACCAACCAAAAGTGCCCCCTTCGGAATTTTAGCTCCTAAATCCTCGTACTTCTTGGGGTTCTTGAGAAAATGTACAAACTCCATGATTTCTTGCTTTGCTTCATCACAGCCAGCAACATCTTTGAAGTAGACCTAGGGTAGCCCAAGGAAATAAATGTCAAATATTATATGGAAATCTTATGTCCAAAATAATGCTAAAGAGCCATAATGGTTAAATAAATGATAACGAGAACTCAATAATGTAAGAAGTTAAGAGTAAACAAACTATTGACATGGGAAATGAAAAAGCTCACCTTGTTCTTAGAATTTTTATCCACCTTCGTTATGTGGGCCTTCCCAATGCTGAATATACCGCGGCCACCCTTTCCTCCACCATCACCAACACCAAATCCACCTTGCATTTTCCGCCCCATGTACATGAGAGTTCCCATTAGCAAAAGAGTTGGTGCAAGGTATCCTATCAAATCTTTGTACCACACCTTTTCAGATTCATACATCACAGGAACAAAGTTATGAGAGTCGATTCCTAATGCTACTTGGGCTTCCTCCAATTTCTCCTCAAAAGAGTCGACACTACCAATGTTGAAGTAATATTGATATTGGCCCCTTTGTGCTTGAGGGTGGGTACCATTAACAGGGCTTTGCACAACATCATCAGTTTTTTGATTCTGTGGAGATGTCCTCACATACACTTTGGCAACTGATTTGTTCGAAACAACTATGCGGTCAACTAAACCAGGTTCCAGAAGCTTATTCTTGAACTCTTGGAAACTAATTTGCTAATATAAGATCCAAAAGTATATAAGCATAAGGATAGAAAAGTGCATGCAGTTAACAATGGTCATACCAATGAAATAAAATATTCACACTCATGGACATGGATCGCAAAAAAATAGGGCACATGATATTAGAATGAAAAATGTGTGCTCAATGTACCCCCTCGCCCACAGAAAATTTATGGGCAGGTTTGCTTAAAAAAATCAAAGAAAGGAGTCAATCATCTAAAATAATCTACTCGATGTCTAGAACCATGGTTTGTCCATACAATCTAGCAACCTAATAAAGAGAAAAGGATCAAGGACCACGGTCAAACCATAACATGCTAATATACAAGCTAAATTGCTGGCAGAAAGGATGTTCCACCACCAGTACAGCTCTAAATAAATTGTAATCAGGTATGAAAGTGAAAACTCAAGTTCAGAAACAAAAATGCTAGGTTACAAAAGTAAAAGAAAAAAATAGATACTGGCAAGCTTTCTTGCTTATAAATTTTTTTGGTAATAATATATTTTACTAGATTTCTTGATTGCACCTTACAATCTTTCAACCCAATAAAAAGAGCAGGGTGGAACGACGGCACTGAAAACATAACATGCAAATAAACAAGCGAAGTTGCTGATAGAAATGATGTTCCACCACCATTAAAGCGGACGATAAATGGTATTTGGCATGAAGTGAAAACTTGTTATACAAAATCTAAATTTCTAACTTTTTGTTATTTAGCCAGTTTGTTAGAATGAGATAACGATTAGATTTAGATTTTACATTTGAATTGTTATCCGTAAGTCTTTAATATTTTATGATCTGGTTATCTTGTATGCATGCAAATAGGCATATAAATTTACACATTGAAAGTGTGCCAAAGGCGTTTGCATTATGTCTTTCTCAATTTATTGGTTTGTGTTTCTTCTTTAAAAAATCCAAACGGCCAAAACGAGTTAAGTTCCGAACAAAAATATTATGCTACAAAATAAGAATTTAGAAATTGAAATAAATCACTTTTCCTAGTTAATACGATTTACACTGTGATACAAAATTTGTTGTTTTTCCGTAAACAGCAATGCAGAAGCGTTTTATATAGAATAGTATATATCTTGTCACATAATGAAGAACAGAGCACTTTGTAAAAGAAAAGCACTAATAAATAAACGGTTTACCTGTTTCTCTAAATCGTCCAGAGCAGAAAAGATGAAGAACAAAAGCCCGGTCAGTATAGAAAATGGAATTAGGTTGTTGATTCGAATCTCGTAATACTTCCCTTCACCATCTGTGTTTGAGTGCTCTGAATTGGGGCAATAAAATTATTTATGTAAGCAAGTTGTACTTAATCAGTGAAACTCAATAATAACAACATATATCACCACAACTGTAAGCAATTGAGGTAAGTATAGCAACTGCTTATTTCCAACAGGCTAGGTTGATATCTATATCAAGCTTCATAATGGTCCTAACAACTATAACGTACTAAAATAGCAATGTCCTATTTCCTACATTCTAAACATAAGCTGAAAACTGGAAATACATTATAATATGAAATCCGACCTTTAGATTCAGTTTTCTGTTCGCTTCCTTTCGGCATTTCCTTCTTCTCCTTGGGGTAAAAATTCTCATAATCTGCAAAAAAAAAAAAAATTCAACATAAAACATCTAATTAATTGGAAACAAATTTCGTGGGGAAGAACAATAATCTCACTCTTCTTCTTTGGAGCTTGGCTAGAGAAAAGACGATGAAGTCTAGGGTTGGCGAATAGATAATTCAAATTAGGTATCCCCTTAAGAGCTCCGATCGATGTCAAGTAGGCCCTCAAAAACCCTAATTTCTCATCCCCGCCAGATATGGTGCCATTATGGTTTCTCGATAAAGCCGATCCCCCAAAACCGCCATTAACGGTGCCACGAAGTACATTCTTTAATTCGATAAGCACAAACACATTTTCAGATGAAATTCAAGCAAAAATAAAAAAAATAATCTTCAAATAAGAGAACTTACAGCACGAGAGGAACGAGGAAGCGAACGACTGAGCTTGGAAAAGATCATCTAAAATAAATTGGTACAGCTGTCGAGTAATTAGGGTTTATGAAATAGGATTGTTGAAAATAAAACTTGGTAAATTAGGGATCAAATTATCAAGTACCAGACAATCAATTATAAGAGACTTTGGCATAAATAAAACGAAAGAAGGACAATCTCATGAATAGAGAGTTATGAGGTCAGCCATTAGCAATGCAAAACTTGGGGCAGAAGACGGAGGCCATTTACCCATAGATTGTTTTATTCTGTCATTTAAATTATATTAAAAGTGAATAATTAGTTGCGTTTTTTTATTTTTAATTAACTCGAGTTGAGATTTTATAAAATAAAATTGCACGAGGCTAAATTTCTCTCATAACCATTCTAATTTGTTTAGTTAAAAGATTAATCTTCATAATGTAGGTGGGGCATCTCTAAAGTCGGTTTTATTGATATATTACTCATAATTTTTTGTTCTCAAAATATATCTTACAGAGATTACAAGTAAGAATCCTGCTAAAATTACTACTATGATCTTCTCAGAAGCTTATATTTCACTGGAACGAAAAGCAGTAGTATGTATATAAAAAAGATTAAAAGTGTAAATATGTATATAAAATATGTATCATAACATAAAATATTTAAAAACGGAATATAACTTTCAAATATCTAGTTTTAATGAAATAAATGAAGATATAAGATATTTATAATGAATATTGTTGGAAATACCCGATCCGTCCGTGAGCGGGTCAATCTGATCAAAGGAGCTGATCCAATTCAGTTGTTTTGACCAAATTAAAAAATTATAGAACTTAATGATTTAATTGCAAATAATTAAGAGTTCAAAACCTTAAATAAAATTTCATTTCACGCATGGATGTGTATTGTGGTAAATACAGAATTCATTTTTATAATGAATTGAATTCATTTTTAAAATGAACAGAATTCATTATCATTTTTCTAATCAATTCTTTCTTCCGTGTTTTTTTATCTCGTGATGAAAACATCACAATTGATTGTTATCGATCTTCGTCATGGTAGAAGTTGTGGATATATATTCATGCTTCGACAAATCATAAAATAGATCCGATTCGATATTCGATGCGGCATTCTTCGATCTTGAGCATACGGAGAACGTAAGCACTGAAAAAAATCATAAATCGGAAACGAATTCGGTAAATACCTTTTTCCGTGTGCTCAAGATCGAATAAGGTCGCATCGAATGCCGAATTAGATCCATCTCATAATTTGTCGGAGTATAAATATGTATCCACAATTTCTGTAGCGATGAAGATCCATAACGATCGATTTGCGATGTTTTTGTTGCGAGATAAAAAACCGGAGAAAATTGATTGGAAAGGAAAAATGATTTTGAATTAATAAATTCAATTATGAATTCATATATTTATACTGTGTTGCCCTGTACTTCCTTTTATAGGAAATATAAATAGCTTAATTGAAATTAAATTCTTAAATTCTTGGTTATTTGTAATTAATTCATTAAAGTTATATAATTTTTCAATTTAGTCCAAATAACTAAATTGGATTAGATCATTTGACCCGATTGACCCGCTCACGGGTGAATTGAGTATTTCCAACAAGTATCGAATTTATTTCCGATTTACATTTTCCATCGAACATAAACATAAACTATCCATAATTAAAATTTTTGAGCCTATAAACTGTTTTTTAAATAATAAAGCATTCAAAACCGAAAGAACATGCGTAATACAATGAGGTTGAAATATAATGATCAAGTTAAACCACGAATCACATCACCACAATAATTCTTTATTGCAAAAAAAATGTACTAAAAAGCAAAAACTGAAATGTGTAGATCGAAATCTACATTAGATCAATTAAACATGATCTCACACCCTATAAATACTTATATAAATATGTAACGATGGAAGCAAAGTATAAGAAAGTAAGAAACCAACATTAATCCTACTCAGAGCACCGTATAGAATTTAATTTTGGAGAAAAAAATTACATGTCTTCATTTCGGTGTTCTCACCTGCATTCCTCATTCATTTTTTGACATGTGACAATTTTTAGGGAAGAGAAAGTGAATTAATAAAGTGAGAAATTGAAATGAATAATAAAACAAATTGAAAAATTGCCATATGTCAAGAAATGAATGGGACACCGAATTGAAAATATGTGATTGATTAAAATTAGACATGTTCTTCTAAGCGGGTTGAGTCTGTTTGAGTCGGGTTTTTGACTAAAAACATTAACTCAAGTCTAACTTAAGCTCATACTTTAGAACTTCGGATTCAGGTAAGATCGGAATTACGAGATCATTCCTAAATCCGGTCAAAGCCCATGAATATTTTTAAAAACATTTTATTATTTTAAATGAAAAAAATAACAAAATACACATATCTTTTTTTTTAAAAAAATAAAATATACATACCAAATTTTTTCATCCAATTGCATTATTTATTGAAAGTTTATAATATTTAGTTTAGTTTAGTTAAATATGAAATTTAAAAGGATAATATATCAAAATCTTAAATAATTAACATATAAATATATAATAAATAAAATTATTATTCATCTAGTTGGACTTATATTTGCATAAAGACTAAATATGGTTCATAAAACTTCAAACTTTAATGGAAATCGGATTGGATTTTTGAAAATATGAATGTTCAAGCCCGATCCATGAGAGCAGGTTCAAACCGGGCTCATTCAATCCCCGGCGTAGACAACGAATCTAAATATAACAAGTGCTATCACACATCATGAAGTCACTATAAAGCTTCGTAGACTGAAACTCCCGAAAAGATATGAAAGGAGTTATAAAAATGGAAGTTGAAGTTTGAATTGTAAGGTAGTTTATTATATTTTAATTCAAAATGATAGGAAACGTGTTTACATAAAGAAATAAGCCATAGGAAATTTTGGCCATTGATTTAGGGACTTCATGTCAAAAAAAGCGAAAACGAATTGCTGAAATGTGTATGCTTAATAATTGCTTTTACATATGCTTGACGGATCTATTTACATTGTCCTTACTCATAGTTCAGTGCCATAACCACCCTGTGTTTGATTCATTTTATCCACCGTACCTCAAGGCAGTAACTTTGAATCCCCAGCTTGAACTATTGTTGCAAATACTCGATTTGGTTTACCAGAACTAGGTTTGTCAAAATGGCCAAACGGGGAAAGAGATTGATTTATTGAGACAGTTGACCTAGCATGACTCATGTGATGCAAATGTTCTTGTTGTTATATTTACACCGTACAAAATAATGCAGAACACAAGTGTGTAAAATGGAAGTTATCATCAATCAAATATCGTCGTAATATGCCAAAACACAATCCAACAAACAAGGAATACATAAACTCACAACATCATCGCACCACCATATGCACATGAAAAGATGGCACATATTAAACTCAATTACATCGTCTTATATAATAAAAGAATTTATGTTACATATTAGAAATAAGATTACACCATGGACACACTACTAGTGTAGTAATACTATCGAGCTACAAAGAATTAAATGAATACATTTACCTGGTTTTGCATCTATAAGTAAATTAAACAAAATTTGATGAATCCGTCAAGATCAGAAATTAAAAAACAAGAAAATCATGAATTTCACGAGCGTGATCTAATCCATTTACCCACGCACCTTTGGTGGCATCTTTCTTGTTTTGATCATCACCATCCTCATCTTTCTGCTTTCCAATTTCATCTCCTACAAATATTTTATGGACAAAAGACTCCACGTCGATTTTCATATTTCCTTCTTTGCCCTCTCTCACCCACTCATGGCTGGTAGCCGCCGCCGGGATGTAAGGTGGTCTCGATAATTGCAGCAGCAGCTTCCAGTTAATTCCTTGAAAAAATTCATGTTTCTTGGTTTCTTCTAGTTTCATTCTCTGTTTAGGATCTTTCTCTAGTAGATTTCTTATCAGGTCTCTCAATGGCGTTGCATCACCTACCAGATCCGGTGCTTTTGTTAATATCCGAAAGAATGTCTCTTTCCTGTTTGATCCTTTAAACGGCGTCGCTCCGTACAACATCTCGTATAGAACGATTCCTAACGACCACAGATCGACGGCGAAATCGTGGCCGTAACCCTGGATGATTTCGGGTGCAACGTACTCCTCCGTTCCAACGAAGGAATTGGACTTCTCCGTCGGATCAGGTTCCGGCGCTATGGTGTTGTTATCGGAGGAGTCATCCTGTGTGATACCGGCCTTGCAAAATCGGCGTAGTATCGTGTGTTTTCCACGGGAGGGTTGTGGTTTGGCAGATGTATTTGACGGAGAAGAAATTTGACGCCGGCGGGAACTTGGTGAGATCTTTGTGGACAGATCGAAATCGACGAGCATTATATGGCCATTCTCCTGAATTAAAATGTTTTCCGGCTTCAAATCTCTGTACGCTATGCCGGTTTTATGGAGATATTCCAATGCAAGAACCAATTCCGCCGCGTAAAATCTGAAATTCAAATTTCAAAATGAAATTAGCAAATCGGCGAAATCTCAAAATTGAATATACGAATTTGAATTTCAAAATGAAGGATGGATTACCTGATAATATCAACAGAGAACATTTTCTCGGTCTGTTGCTTCCGAAGATGATTAAGATCGCGCCCGGGACAAAAATCAATGGCGTAGCCAACGATCTTGTCGGTAGCCAAAACGCCGCGCAAACAAGGCAAAAGAGGATGTTGAAAATGACTCAAAACCTGACGTTCGAAATGAACTCTCTTATATTGATCATTACCAGAAGAAACATCTTGATTCTTCTTCTTCTTCTCAATCAAATCTCTCAAAATGACCTTCAAAGCCCACAATTGATTACATTGCTGTTCTTTAACCAGAAACACAAGGCCTTTGGCTCCACGACCAAGTGGAGATATTACCTTAAGATCATCAAGATTCAAAATAGGAACGATGCTTTCGAGATTGGTCATGCTAGAATCGGCGCCGGCGACCGCCTCCTCAAGGCCGAACAGCTGTGACGTAGATTTTCTGGTAAGCAGATGAAGGTTTTATTTTATAAAACAAAAGGGCAAACTTTTAAAAATAGGTGATTTCTTCTGGTTGTTGGTTTCTCTGTTTTTCTTTTGTTTATTCTGTAATATTTTAGCTAAGGACCGAATCAAAGAGTTAATTAATTGATTAATTATATCCCGTAATTAACAATTAAAAAGTCAATTTGAACGCGCAAGCATTTTCAGTTAATTTGATTGACGTGGCAAAATAGTAGTGGCCTTATGATTCACGGTGACAGGGTAATTTTGTTAATGTTTTTCTAATTTTAATTTATGCTTCTAGAAACCAAGAAAGAAAATTATTCAAAAAGTATCAGAATTGACAGCTGGAAAATTGATACCATTCCCCCTATACCAAGTATTATCGTTTTAACTAATTCATAAATTTTAAGATAATAACTAATTGAATAAGATGATTTATTAATTTACCCTTTCATAAATGTCATATTCAATTTTCAAGATTTTATTAATATGTTCAATAAAAACTATTTAACCCATAATCTTCTCTTATTATTGGAGATTGGAATATAATTATCTTGAAAGTTGAACAAATTAATAGGGGTAGGAATGAAAAATTTAGAAAAAAAAATCTTAAAAATATAAAATGATAATAAAAGAAAGATAATAAAATCCTTTTAAAACGATAATATTTAGTAGACGAAGTATTAAATATTAATAGCAATTAACAAACCAAAACTGTAAGAGGCTTGTCATTTTTCAAAATTGCAGTATTCTTTTTGAGTTTGATTTTTTGCAAAATGACTACCAAAATTTGGGCAGCTGGGCTATTACTTCTTATTCTATGACGAGTTATGTACAATCTATGATGAATAATGTACAAATAAAATAAGACTGATTTTGTTCATAATTACTTCATATAATAAAATATGTATAAACCTTTATAATATTAAACTTTAACTAAATATTTTCTATAAAATTATTACTGAAAATAAATGAATTTTAAAATTTTTGGT
>CATIWQ010001085.1:0-20939 GCA_949673415.1 Euphorbia schlechtendalii
TCCGTAATACTATAATAAGTATTGCGGACGGTTGTTACGTAACAACCGTCCGCAATAACCTGTGTATTACGGACGGTCATTAATTAACGACCGTCCGTAATACTATTATAAGTATTGCGGACGGTTGTTACGTAACAACCGTCCTCAATAACCCTTCCGTAATACTATTATAAGTATTGCGGACGGTTGTTACGTAACAACCGTCCGCAATAACCCTTCCGTCATTCCTTCCATACTTTTATAGACGGTTTCTAGTATAACCCTCGCAAATGGTGCATCCCAATAAGCCTATTCTGCACTAGTGAGTAAAGATAGGTATTATACAACTATTATACAATGTATAAGACTACGATATATTATTTTTTTTACTAAAAAGTGAGTTATGTTGTAAAAATCACCACTATTATACCATGTATAAGAGCTTTCATATCAGGTATAGGGTCTTCATGTCATGATTTTCATGGGAAAATCGACCCTATTATGAACATAAAGGAGAAAAAAATCTTTATAAATTCATTACACAATTTTACACAATTTATAAAGCCTTAATGAAAATGCAGTAAAAAGGGCATTACACCACAATTATACACTGTATAAGATTGCGAAACATTAATTTTTTTTCAAAAAAAACAAAGTGCGTGTCATGTTAAAGATAAAATTAAGATGGATAAAATATTTTAAAGCGTCGATTCGAAAAAATTAACGGTTTGTGAGATATAGATGTTTGAAGTTGCAAAATTCAAAATAAATAAGAAAGAGAGGGGAAAAAGAGAGGAAAAAGATGTCTCCACTAGGGTTTGCAAACCTTAGTTGCCACTGATTGATTTCTGGCCAGATCTGGTCGCTTTCTTCCCAACTTTCATCCTTCTTTTGGTTTCTTGGCGAAGCCACCTTAGATTACCTTTGTTTCTTGCTGTTTCTGGGTTTATTCTCATCATGGACACGGGTTTTTCCAATGCAAGTTTTCTTGCGAAACTATTCGAAGCACAGTACTGCAGCCCGCCCAAGAAAACAGCCTCGGTTTCTAGTGTTGCTACCAATAATACAAGATCGTATGCTCAGGCCATAACCAATCAGGTGTCAATCCCTAAGTTTCCAGCTCAGGTAATTATTTTGGAGAAAGGAGGTTATAAATCAGTTCGGATATCATAGGATTTTTATGAATAGAGGGTTCGACAATGCTCTTTTTCTCTCATAGGGAGGTTGATTCTGCCAAAAGGAAGTGCCCCAAGAAAGATTGATGAGTTGAAGACAAATTTATCAAAGATTTGGGATCTTAAGAACAGCTAGAAGTTAATTCCGATTGGAAGGGGATATTATCATATGATGCTTGGTTCTTTAGAATGCAAGACTCATGTTTGGAGTAAGGGAAGCGTCAACCTTAAACCTGGAATTTTCCGACTACAACCTTGGGTGGCAGATTTTGACCCTTATCCGGCCAACATCACAAATGCGCAAGTGTGGGTACGTTTAGAAAGCCTCCCATGGGAATACTGGGATCCTCGAACGCTAGCTGAAATAACTAGCTATTTCGGAGTTTTTCTCCGTGTTGACAAGGCAACAGCTGAAGGTACTTTTGGACATTACGCAAGTGTTTTAGTGGATATTGATTTATCAAGCACCATTCCGAATAAGATAGGTGTTGAACGAAAAGATAGTGAGAAATAGATTGACTTGGTGTACGAAAATCTGCCAGCTTATTTGCAACTCGGTTGGTCACCGTTCCTTTGAGTGCAGGTGAAATAATAAACCTCCGTCGGAGCAAGCGCAATGAGCTGACAAGGAAAAGAAGTCAGTTCCAAAGAACCTAGGGAGAGCGGGTTTGAATAATCCCAATACATCAGCTGATCTTGATTTGCTTACGCGGAGCAAACCTAGATAGAAGAGCTCACAAGAAAGACTACAATTGGAGGTCCCGGCCAAGAAGATCTTTACATCTATTAGAGAGAATCTTGATCGGGAGGGTGAAAGGTGGCTGCCTTTGGTAAATGTGGAACATGAATCTGAATCTGAGAAAACAGACAATGATAACTCTGGAAGTAATAATGATGAGGATGTGGAGGAGTTGATAGTAGAGGCTAAGAGCAATGATGTGTCTGATCTCGGTAGAGGTGAGAATATTGTGGATCCAAATGGAATCAATTTGTTTGTTCACATGAGAGATGACAAATAGGCTGGTGAAACATCGCCTTTGCGAGAGTCTTAGGCTGATATCTCCAAAAGAGAGGAGGTCAATGAATGGCAAATTGCAACACGTAGAAAGAAAAAAAGTTCAACTACTAGATCCCCATCGCGAGATGTGCGACGGTATTCTGGCAGATATACCCAATGAACGTTATTTTTTGGAACTGTAGGGGTATTGGAAATGTGGATACCTAACTTTTTCTTAAAAATTTATTGATGGAACACAAGCCAGTGTTAGTGTGTCTTGCCGAGCTAATGATTAAACTTAACAGAATTGCTCCTTCATTTTGGCGACGTTTGGGTTTAGTTTTGGTTGGTACTAATGATAAATCGTTCCCTACGATGTGGGTCTTCAAGTCTTCTCGATGTGTATGGCAAGTGAACGTTACTGCTACTAAAGATCAGCTAGTTGAGGTTTGTTTATAGAGGGATGCGACAGATATGTTTTCTGGTTTCGTCTACGGTAGTACAATTTCAGCTCAACGCCATGAGTTATTTAATTTTATTCAGACAAGAGCTGCCTCTGTGGGAAGCAATCGGGTCTGGATAGGGGACTTCAATGCGATCTTGGGTAGCCATGAGAAGCTTGGAAATCCTCTGAATGCTAGTTCTTGTCATGATTTTAGATCTTGTATTAATGATGCGCATTTGATAGAAGTGGCATCAACAGGCCCCTTTTTCACTTGGAGTAATAATAGGGCTGATGAGGAACGGATCGAATCAAAGTTGGATAGATCCCTGGTTAGTGCTGATTTTTCTAATATTACTAATTGTTATACTTGCACGGTGCTTACTCATCATTATTCGAACCATCATCCTCTCCTTTTTTTGATCTTGTTGGAGGTGGAAAGGATATCACAGTTCCATTTCCAATCCATGTGGATCACGCATAATTCTCTTCGAAGCTTGGTTGATTTTTTTGGAATGGAAATTTTCAGTCACTTCCTCCCATGCAAATTCTTATGCTGAAATTAAAGATGTTACGGCCAATTCTCCGAGATTGGAATCGGAATGTTTTTGGGAATTTGGACTCAAATATTTGTAATAGCGAGAATGCTCTAAAGTATATACAAAATCGGATATCAACAAATGGCATGAATGACTCATTATTAGCAGAGGAGATGGCAGCCCATTCTTGTCTTGATCTACACCTTCGACAGAAGGAGATTTATTTTAAGGAAAAAGGTGGTGCACGTTGGCTTAAGGAAGGGGATAGGAACATAAATTTTTTCCACCGAGTGGCGAACATCTGTCGAGCTGCTTCGGGAATCAAAACAATAATCATAGATGGGGCTATGGTCATTAATGCTGAGATGATTTCAACACACATGGTGGATTATTACAAATGTTTATTCACTATAGATCAGTCCATGAGTGTTGACCAGCAACTGGTCCATTCAATTATTCCTCGTCAGGTAACTTTAGAGGAGAATGCAGCTTTAACTGCCAAGTCGAGTGCTGATCTAATCAGGGAAACCATGTTCAGAATGGATTCCACAAGTGCACCAGGACCGGATGGTTTTACGGGAATCTTTTTTCAGGAATTTTGGAGCATTGTTGGAGTGGATGTTTGTAAAGCTATCAACCAATTCTTTGCCACGGGTCACATGCTTCCGGGGTTAAATTCAAGCTTAATGGTTCTCATTCCAAAGAAGGAGGGTGCAGATAAGGAGGAGGACTTTAGACCGATTGCAATGTCAAACTTTGTTTTTAAGATCATTACAAAGATAATTGCTTGACGATTAAATCTGATTACTTCACGAATTATTTCAGCTAACCAATTTGGATTCATAAAGGGTAGAAACATTCATGAGTATATTGCGATGGCTTCGGAGGGCATTAACCTTCTTAATCAAAGGAGTTTCGGTGGCAATTTGGCTTTAAAAATTGACATTCACAAAGCCTTTGATACTCTTGATTGGAGTTTCCTCATTACAGTTCTTGGATCTTTTGGTTTTGACAGAACGTTCATTGATTGGATTGACAACATTCTGAAGTCAGCTAGACTCTCGATTCTAATGCCCAATGGACAGTGAGAATTCTTCAAATGCTCTCGAGGTGTACGACAAGGAGACCCGCTCTCTCCACTACTTTTTTACCTAGCGGAAGACCTCTTAAGCAGGCTGTTATTATCTCTAGTGGATTCGGGAAACATTACACGTATGAGATACACCAACGAGGTAAATTTTCCATCCCATATTTTATACGCGGATGATATTTTTATTTTCTTTAAAGCTACAATGGCTAATATGAGAGTGGTTTGAGATGTTTTTGAGCTTTATGGAACTGATTCGGGATAACGCGTAAACTGGAACAAATCTTATGTTTATTTGGGTGATTTGGTTCCAAGGACCAGGGCATCTTCTTTGGCTGATTTAACTGGTATCATGATTGGGAGAACCCCTTTTATATATTTACGGGTTCCTCTTTTTCGGGGCACGCCTAAGGTAACATACTTAAGGCCGATTCTTATCAAAATTTTGAATCGTTTTGCAGGTTGGATTGGCAGCTCGTTATCTATGGCAGGACGCGTTACTCTCGTTAAATTGGTTATTAATAGCTCTTTGTTTTACTCCTTCATGGTTTACAAATGGCCGAAATCGATGCTTACGGTTCTTGATCGAGCCTGCAGAAACTTTATTTGGTCAGGGAATGTTGAGAAACGAAAGCTGATTACGGTCCCGTGGAAAATCTGTCAAAGAGCAATTTCAGTGGGCGGTCTTGGATTAAAAAAATTTAAGGATATCAACACCTCGATGTTGGCTAAACTAGCTTGGGGGCTAATCACGAGTAGAAGCGGATTCCTTGCTCTGTTGAAGAATCGTTTCTTGAAGAATGACATTGCTAAGGGTCAAATATGCAATTCAAGTGTTTGGAATTCTTTGAGATATGAGTATGGCTTGCTTCGTGAGGATATGGTTTGGTTTATCGGGGAAACTTCGGAATTAAGTTTTTGGAATTCCAAATGGATAATACCGTCTATAGGGGAATTGTTACATTTACCTTCGGCAGATTGTGCAAGGAGTAGAGAATTGGTTAGTCAGTTTATTGCGGATGGCTCTTGGTCAGATTTACCATCTGAGCTGCCCCCAAATGTGCAGCAACAAATTCGAGACGTTCATTTTTCTAGAGACAAACTTGATATGGCATTTTGGAAGCCAGCTAGTGATGGAAAATTCTCTGTCAAATTATTTTATCAATGGCTGGAAACTGATCACCCAAGCTGCCCTTTTTCGAAGAAAATTTGGCATCCGACTATCGCTCCATCACACTTTATTATTTGTTGGAAACTAATCAGTGGGCATATTCCCACACATGAAGCGCTTATTCGCAAAGGAATTCACATAGTTTCTATGTGTTGTCTCTGAAGAAAGCATGTGGAAGACAAAGACTATCTGTTTGCGAGTTATTCTTTTGCACAGTCCTTATGGATAGCTTTACAATCCTTGTTTGGGAGATCTTTTGATACTGATTCGGACATTAATGGAGTATTAACAGCCACTTTTATACACAGGTTCAGCTCCCAACTTCAAGTTCTTTAGAATTCGGGCGTTGTTAACATAATTTGGCTGATATGGTTGGCGCGGAACAAATGCATTTTTTACGGGGAGCAGCCTAATATTCACCATTCTCTTCAAATGCTCTGGGAAATTCTTCGAAGAACGGATAAACTTGGTTTCGGTTCGGTTTGGAACTCGGAAATAAAACGCAAAACTCTTGACAGTCTCGGAATTCTCCCTCGGCTACACAAAGCACCTCAGATAATTGAAGTAAAGTGGATTCGACCTTTAGAGGGCTGGATAAAAGAAAATACGGATGCCTCAATAGACGGAACTCCGGGACCTTCGGGATGTGGAGGAGTCTTTAGGGATGCTAACGGCTCTTTTCTTTATGGTTTTTCTTTTCACAGGTCATTGAATTTTGCTTTTGTTGCAGAGTTGGAGGCAGCTATTTTTGCTATTAAAACTGCAGCAAAAAAAGGTTGGACCAGACTTTGGATAGAAAGCGACTCGACTTTCGTAGTTCGATTACTCCGAACGAAGAACACAGGAGTTCCTTGGCATATTCAGACAGCTTGGATGGAATGCATCCTTATGATGGAAACGATGCAAATATTGGTCACGCACGTGTTTAGAGAAGGCAACAGGATAGCGGATGCCCTTGCCAATCATGGTCGTATTTCTCAAACAAGCTCGGAATGGCTTCAAGTCCCCCAATTCTACCGTGGGATGCTTTATTTTGATCTTAATGGTTTTAGTAATTATTGTTTCAGATAGATTTGTAATTTAGGTTTTTCTATTTTTCCTTTTCTTCAGCTTCTTGTATCGAACTTTTTATTTTATTTTTAATAAATTTTTAGGGGGGTTGTTAGTAGTGGGGAAGGGCGGGTCCCCCCATGGTTTTAGCTCCTTGGCCTGCTTTCGAGTGTGGGCCGTAAGGGACGCTTTTACTGAGGGACTAATGTCACCCTCGTTTCTTTCTTCCTGGTCCTAATCTTATTCAAAAAAAAAGAAAGAGAAGGTAGTTATAAGGGTTAACAAAGTCAACTTAAAAAATGGTAAAAGGAAAAAATGTTTCTCATTTTTATGTAAAAGAAAAAATAGATTCTTAATTTTTAAGTTTTGCAAAATTATAAATTTGTAGAGCCTAAATTTTGAAAAGAAGATATGGTAAATAAAAAAACAACCCTTTTTTTTTTTTGCTGTAGTATGCGTCTTTGAATGAAAAGAGGTGAGGTTGAAGATAATTCACTCCTTTTATCTCTTAAGTTTTTAATAATAATGACAATAATAGAAAAAAAAAATATTTACTCATGCCACATGTCCTCGGTTTTTATATCTATTATAGTTAATTACATAACTCATTATGTTTTTAAACATTAGACTTTAGTAGACTTTAACAATTAAATGACATTTGGTTCAAATAGTTTATTATTTATATTAAAATTATATTTCTAGACTAAAATTTAGTAGTATCTTAAGTTGATCATATTAAATATATTTTTTTTATAATTTTATAAAGATATATCGAATCTTACGATTTGATTCAATTCAAGATTTACGAATCACAAAAATTGGATTTCGATTCTCAATTTGACAACTGTAAACGAATATCTAAAACAAACATATACCTGAGTGGCAACTTCTAAATCTTCTGTGTGCATATGGATTGACTCCTATAGCAGGAGGAACTATCATATTTCAATCTTCAACATCTCTTCTTAAAAGTATAGTCTGAATCCTTCTGCTCTTGGAAAACCTTCTGCATTGGCAAAACATGAATTATGGAAATTACAAAGTCAATAAGTAAGCTATATATTAAACAAAGGTGCGGACTATGCCGTTGACCTTCCAGCTGTTGTTGATAGAAACATTAAGCAAGTCAATGCAATCACAGCTAGGGAACAACCAACCCTCATCATAAGGAGGAACTGCACAAGAGGAGAAGAAAGAAAATTTGATTCTCAGCTAATAACTATTCAATTTATTGCTATCAAGCAAAGCACATAGGATTTACTGTCTTCTTTTAACAATTTATTTACAAAAGAGCTCAGATTAAAATAGAAAAGAGTTCACAGCATCTCCAATAGATTATCTATTCCACCTTTTTTTGACACATAAGCATAAATAGATATTTAACTAAAAAAACCTCTACAATAGCTAGTCTATTTATCTCTCCAAGTTGATATGACATTCCAAATTTTAAAGATTGTCTATTTGATTGTCCACGAATTGACAACCAAATAGATTGATAACTCATCAATTAAATATTATTTTAATACTCAATTGGTTTGGTTGTTATTATTTAATTTGAAAATAATATAATTAAAGACCTTATATGGATAACTAGAATCCATAATCTATTGTGACAAGTTTACAAAATATCAAGTCTATTTATCATTGTCATTAATTTGGATGTCTATTCCATATGCCATCTAAGTATGGAATAGACTAACTATCGAACATACTCTTAAATCCTCCGTCAGAATTAATTAATGACTCTGAGAACTATGCTTCAGCACATAGTGAATCAATACGTTAAAATAAATTTCTTATTACAGATCTTTGTCGGAGAATTTCAGAAGTAGCTCTTTGCAACTCCTTTCGTGGCAACTCTTTTCAATTTCAGGTAAGCCTTTATTAGGATGAAATATGGCAAAGCTTTCAACTTTGGACACAAAAAAAGATTTAAAGTAGTCAGAAATGGCATTATCAACATTACTCCATCTACATCATTCCATTCTTCCCAATTGTCAAAGTTCTCAAACTTGACAGATGTCAATTTCGTAACTAATGGAACAACTTTACTATGTTCAGGTATATTTATGAACGCAAATTCAGAAACTGAGAAAGTAATCCAGTGATTGCATAGTACAATGATTGAAATGTTTTATGATCAGAAATCACATCAGCTGTAAGGATGAGCAAGCAATATATCTCATAACCAGAAAATAATTATTTCTTATAGCATCTAGTTCCCGAATATGTAAGACGGGGTGTCAATTCAGGTTATGGAGAATATGCAGATAAATGCATAGAGGGTTTATATTGGAAATTAGTTAGTGCATGTACTAGTATATATAGAAAGCGCATCAGTTGGCACTCCACTAGTATTTCAGATTTCTTTCTTCGATTATAATTGCGGGAGTTTTTTACCCTAAATTTGAAATGGGTTACCCTTGAAGACACTTTCCTTCAACCAAAAAACTATTAATGGTAATGTGATCAAAACTATATATGGAAAAAAAATATATATATATATATGAATTTATGCCATAATTTTCTCTTATATGTCTAATTTAATTCCAACAAAAACATTATATCAATTCATGTTGGAAAAAGTTACAAGTTTTTACGTAGTAAATATGGATTACATAGATATAACATGAATGATAGATAATTAAGATACAATTACTAGTGGATTCTAAATAGCATGAACAACTTAATTAGCTTAACTTCTTTAACATTGGAAATAAGGACAGTTACAAGACGGGCTTTTCACACTACACCATAAATTCGTATTGTTGCTCCATAAGGGTTGCAATGAAAAAATTATTTGCAGTATCAAAATTATGAAGTTTTCAATATTGGTTGCCGTAGCTATCAAAATCCGTTAGACACACATTCTTCCACAACGAATTGGATTAATTGTTGCCCAAAACATGACGGATTGGTGAACTTTAAATAGATCGGGACAAAAGTTAATAGTAAATGAAGTGGCGGGATTTAGTCACACTCAATGAATTTTTAGTTCTGTTAAAATATAATATAAATAAAATAAAGAAATATACGACTATAAAAACCAATTCTCTCACTTTGTTTCTCACTCCTACCCTTTTCATCGCGTTCTCCATAGATGGCCTATTGCAACAGAAATTGTCTGGGTTGCCGGAAAGTGTTGTAATTTTTATGAAAAAAATCGATCTGTTGCATCACATTTGAAAAAGTGTTTAAAAAGTGATGCAATTGACAAAAATGCATGTTAAATACACTTTTAACTGCAACATTTTATGTGTAATGTTGCCGATAATGGCCATGAATAGAAAAAAATTGACGGCGCCAATTCTCCCGCCTTCTAATCACTGTTTTAAAAGTCCCCGCCTTGCCATTATTTTGAGAGTCGCCGCCTAACTACACCTAGCGTCTAAACCTTGCCGACTAGCGCCTAAGTCCTCCTAGGCCCCAATTAAGCCCCGCCTAAGCCTCGATTAATCTTCGACCGCCCGACTAGCGTGTAGTACTTTTTAAAACACTACTTATACTTGACAAAAAAAACTATTAAAAAAATGAAAAATTATAATAAAATACATGAAAAATGATGAGTTATATAAACTTTCCCCTTTCTATGTCCTTCACTTTTTCAGTTGTTTGTATTTCTACTCCTCTTTCGATCTATTTCCCCTAGCCTGACTTCTGATTTCCCCTTAGCCTGACTTCCGATTTCCCCTTCTCTTCCAAATTCTGTTGACGTTACCCGTTGTTGCTCCATCATCGTCGCTTTGTTCTCACCATTTTGACATTAAAGCATTCTATTATCAAAACCTAATTTCACTATATCGATTCTCAAATCCATTCCGTCTTGTAACGTTAGGGAATCAACTACGCATCTCATTTGTCTATGATATTGCGAGTAGGTATGTTATTTTCTTCGCCCGAATTTATTTCTCTGGGATTAGTTCTAAAATTGAGTCTTTCATTTAGACGAGATTATTTTTTTTGAATAAGATTAGGGACAGGATGTAAGAAGCGAGGGTGACATTAGTCCCTCAGTGAAAGCGCCGCTTACAGCCCACATCCGAAGGTAGGCTAAGGAGCTAACACCATGGGGGGACCCGCCCTTCCCCACTCCAAACAACTCCCCTAAAATTTATTAAAATAAAAACAAAATGAAATACAAAGCGTTCGCAAAGAAAATAGACAAAAATGAAAGGCCTCAACAAAAGGGTAGACTAGCGAAATCTATAGCTGCAAAGACCATTAAGGTCATGAAATAAAAAACCTCGATAGAAATGTGGGATTTCTGCCCATTCAGTTGTGTTCTGAGATATTCGGCCATGGTTTGCTAACGCGTCCACGATTATATTTCCTTCTCTATAGATGTGTGTCACCAAAATCCTCATGTTTTGTGTTATGGTCAAACACTCCAACCAAGCTGCTCTAATTTGCCAAGGTACCCGTGTGGTTCTTGAGAAAAACGTCTGGACTACAAAGGTTGAGTCGCTTTCGATCCAAAGTTGATTCCAATCATTCTCGTTTGCCTTTTTTATTGCAAAAATTGTAGCTTCAAGTTCAGCAACAAAAGTAAATGTATTTGGCCTGAAAAAAGTAAACTATAAACAAAATCTCCGTTAGAATTTCTAAAAACGCTACCACATCCCGATGGACCCGGTGCACCATTCGTTGAGGCATCCGTATTAACTTTAATCCAATCTCCTGGTGGCCTAATCCATCTCACTTCAATCATTCTCGGAGCTATATTTACTCTAGGGGTGAGCCTCAAATTATGCAAGATGGAGTTCTCAACTACTGAGTTCCAAACCATGCCAACACCGAACCCATCTGTTCGTCTTAGAATTTTCCAAAGTTGCAGAAGTGAATGCGATACATTAGGCTGCCTGTCATCAAAAGTGCAGCCATTTCATTCATGCCAAATGATCAAAATAATGTTGATAATAGCTGCATTCCACAGGACCTGAAGTTGCGGGCTGAAGTTGTGTAAAAAAGCATCCTTCAGCAGCTCATCAACGCCCGAATTAGTATCCAAGGTTCTACCAAAGAGAGACTGAATAGCATTCCAAAGGGAACGCGCGAAGTCACATGTAGTGAACAAATGATCTCTGTCTTCGGAATGACGCTTACAAAAGCTGCAACACGAAACTAGATTTATTCTTTTGCGAATGAGTGAATCATGGGTAGATAAGTACCCTCGAGCCACTTTCCAGCAAATAATAGAATGAGAAGGAGCAATCGACTTGTGCCACAATTTCCTCGAGATGGGGCAGATAGTAAGCGAGGCTGCAGCCATTAATAAAACAAATTTAACCAAGAAAATCCCGCTACTGGCCGGTCTCCAAAAACATGTGTCCATCTTATCACTGATTTGTTTTATAGCTTAGATTTACTATTGTAAATGAAATGGAATAGTAGGTGGTAGATTCTGCCATGTTCCGTCCATGAAGTAGTTCGAGAACTTCTCCCTTTTCCTCACCCGATCCACCCTAGGTAAATCAAGTGAAGCTCCTAATGATGGGAGTATCCATTTCGAGTTCCAAAAACTCAAATTAAATGAGTCACCGATAAACCAAATAATATTATCCCGAAAGAGATTATAAGCGTGCTTCATGGAATTCCAAATGCTGGAATTATTCAACCAATCTATTGTTAAATCGTTTTTCAAAAAACGTGTGCGCATAAGGATGAAAAAATCTGATTGGCTAGTAATCAGCCCCCACGCCAATTTAGCGAGCATAAAGAGGTTCATGTCATCAAATTTCCGCATGCCAAGCCCACCCATTGCAGCTGATTTTTGACAGACCTTCCAAGGAACTGTGATTAACTTCAGTTTATTAATGCAGCCGATCCACAAAAAGTTCCTGATCGCTTGTTTTAGCTTCCCTGATCAATGAGCTCGGCCACTTGTAAACCAAAAAAGAATGCAACAAAGAGCTATTTATTACCGATTTTATGAGAACCATACATCCAGCCATCGAAAGAGAGGTCCCGATCTAGCTTGAGAAGCATTGGATAATTTTGTCATAGATTGGTCTTAGGTGTATCTCTTTAGGCACCCCTCTAAACAAAGGAACACCTAGATAGTGAAAAGGTTTCCTTCCCACCTTAATTCCCGTAATTTCTGCCAGCTTTGTCACTCTATTCGATTGTATGGAGTCATTAAAATAGATCGAAGATTTATTCTAATTAACATGCTGCCCCGAGTTGTCACCATAAAGCTTGAACAAGTCTCGCACAACTTTCATATTTACACTTGTTGATTTGCAAAAAAGTAAAATATCATCAGCGTATAGCATATGAGTAGGAAAAGGAGAATCCGTGGTGTACCTCATTTGTTCAAGATTCCCAGAGTTCGCCATCGATGAGATAAGTCGACCCAAAAAATCTTCTGCCAAGAAAAATAACAAAAGGGAGAGGGGATCCCCTTGACGAACTCCTCTAGTGCATTTAAAGTACCCTTGCTACCCAAATAGTGTTAAAATAGAGATGCAAGCTAAAGCTAAAATATTTCGAATCCAACCGATAAAGATGTTGTTGAAACCAAAAGTCGTAAGAACCGTCAAGAGAAAGTTCCAATCTAACGTGTCAAATGCCTTGCGAACATCGATCTTAAGGGCTGAATTACCCCCGAAGAATCTGTGGTTTAGTAGATTGATTCCTTCGAATCCATGGCAATACACTCATGGATCTGTAGTCCTTTAATGAACCCAAACTGATTTCCGGGGATGATTTTATTCGCAACATTACCGAGTTGATTCGCAATAATCTTCGTGATGATTTTAGAGATAAAATTCATCATTGCAATAGGTCTAAAATCTTCTGCTCTATCATCCCCCTCTCTTTTATGAATAAGAACCATAAGGCTCGAGTTTAGCCCCGGAATAATTTGCCCTGAATCAAAGAAATCCATGATAACATTAAACACATCTGAATCCACAATATCCCAATATTTTTGGAAGAAAATCCTCGTGTATCTGTCTGGACCTGGTGCATTCGTGGGATCCATACCGAAAACCGTTTGCATAATTACATCCATGGAAGATCTATTGGTTCTAAAACTGAGTTTGTGATTTAGGCAAAATTGGAATAATTGGGTTGTTTGGAAGTTAGGAGATGACCCTTCTTGGTTATTGTCATTTGATTTCAGCTTTTTTATTAATCAATGTTGCTCTTGATTTAGTTAACCATTCAAATACCAAAATTGTAGTTCTTACTGTTCAAATATACCAAGACACATAATGCTCATGAGACAAGTTTTAATTCTGAATTCTTAAGGAAGAAAAATCCATTATTTTCTTTTATATTCTTTGAACCAATTTTGTGGAGTACTTCAGTTGTTTATGTTATTTATTGCCTTATGAACTAGGTAATTAAATTATCTAACAATTGTGATTATTGAATAAGCTTTTAGACTAATTAGGGTGAATTTTTGTGATTAAAATGTATTTGCTTTTAAGATTACATAAAACTAATCAAGCAAAATGTGAGACTGATTAGGATGAATATTTATTTAGACGGTGTTGGATGTGGGAACATGGAGTGGCATTCTTGCAATTTGGTCAACGCAAGCTGGTGCAAGGAAGGTGTATGTAGTTGAAGTAACATATAATATATCATAATGGATGGCAGAGCATGCCCTTAAACTAGTTGAAGAAAACAATCAACTAAAGGGGAGTCATTATATGTGATATAAATGACTAACAAGTTATTCATTTGATTTAGTATTTGTAATGCATACAAGGTGTATAGGAGAGTTATTATATGTGATATAAATGGAACAAAAATAGTTATCATGCCAATAGTGTTGTTTCAGTTAGGTTGTTTTTGTGATTCATGTTTTCATGAAAGGTATGCCACCATCAAGAAGAAAAACCCGAGTAAATAAGTTTACCTGAAAACAAAACAGAGTGTTAATACACATTTGATGACTAACAAGTTATATTCTTTATTATGGTTGTGCAGGAAAACAAAACTGTTTTTATTAGCTACTTACCTGAAAACAAAATGGAGTTTGTATTTCCAAAGCAGTGGTTGGTCGAATTTGCAGCTTTGTGGTACATTTGCAGTGATATATACCAACATTTGCACGAACTTGAGGTTTGTATGTTCATTTTTTCGAGATATGAAACTTGTTAATCATTCAGTTTCAAATGTCCATTTTTCATAAATTACTGCAAAATTGCAATGATCACTAGAAATTGGAATTTAAACTTACCATGAAACCAAAAAATATGGGAAAGCTTGTTGTTTCATCGGACAATGTACGGAAGTCCACAGTGGCTCCCTTTTTTACTCGGAAACAGGCGCCACTTATTGATGATATTAGAGAATTTCCATTCATTTTGATTGATTTTATTACTAATTTCTTCATGATTTGCTTGCTTCAATTTTGTAGCGATGATTTTAAATACTTTCCCTTTGCTTGACAATATCTTGATTATTTTGTGTGGTTGCTTGCAGCTGTCTTCGGTATTCTGTTCCTATCTTCAGTCTGTTGAGGAGATCTTTCAGAATCGTTTTGTTCAGCTTGCATGATTTCTTGATATTTATTCTTCTCAGATTTGGTTCCTTTAGTTTGATTACTAAAGTTGGGAACATTCCTTTTTACACTTTCTAGGTCACTTATCCAACTTGTAGGCAGCAGGCAACATGGTCTTTGGATGACCATCCAAGAGCAATAGCTCTATCCTTGCATCAAAGCTCTGCTATCATGAGCATGGATTTTCACCATTTGCATCAATCATTTCTTCCAGGTATAATGATTACCTTTCTCCTTGATCTGTAATTTATTTGTCATCAACCGCATTGAGTACTCAACAATTCTGTTGCTTCAGGAAATTGTTAATTTTGAATAACAAAATAATAGTAATATGAACCCGCCTGATTTTGGGAATGAAGAAAAACATATATATGATTCCAAGTCAACGATTCACTCGCAAATCCTAAATTTCCTCCATTTTGATTTTTCTTGTGGCGATTGAGTTACAATCTCATATTCCTAAATTTCTTTTTTTATATACATTTCACATTGTTGTTTAGTCATTTTAGATTGTTATTTTGGGTTTGATTGTGCGTTCTTTAAAATCATAGTGGATTTTGGTTCAGTTTACAGTCACCTTTAAGCAACATAATTTTCAACTTCTGTTAGCACTACTTAGTAACAGAAAATATTTTTCTAATTTGAGTATATTATCTTACATGATTTTGTTACAAGTCTGAGGGTTATGCTCACCTATATTGGTCATATCAAAGTTCATTGAAGTGGTTAATGGTTAAGTTGGTTAATCATATGAATATGGAGAAGAACTGTAATTCAAAGTTTGACTCTTCTAAGCATGATTCATAATAATTTGTTCAGCATGATAAACTAAATCTCGTTTGATTATTATTGTTTTGTTCTTGTTACAGTAGCCATGAAACTCCAACTAAAATGTAAATATGTGACAATTTAGAGAATGAGAGCACAAGAAGTTAAAAGTAAAGAAACGATCATTAATTCTACTAAGAAAAAGTTACCAATGACGACGAGAAGATTGTAGTTTAGTTTGCTTATGTACTTCTAATTATTTTTATCAACTTATATTTTGCGAACTTCTGAACAACTTTATGTAAAGTATGAAGAGTTCAAGAGAACAATTTCATTGCTTGTTGACGAAACATGAAAGTTGTAATTATATTTATGAATCGAATAGTATTTCAATTATATAAAATGTGGTTGTTTATAAATTTGAGAAGGGTTGCCAAAGTTAAAAAGCTGTGTAATATAAAAAAAGTGGTTGCAACAATTTTCAGGTTGCTTTGCAATTACAAAATAAAGTGTGATTTACACGGCGTTGCAACTTGACAAAAAGGGTTGCAAACTCGAACTAAATGATCATTAACAATAACGACGGAGGGTTAACAGTAATGGTGATGGTTTTGTGACAACGACCAAATAGCATTGCCTAAGATGAAGGATACGTTGCAATAGGTGCTTTAAGCATCGAATTATATGTACGTTGTCATAGTTCAAAAAAACGTAGCAACAAGTACCTATGGCCACGGTAAAAAAAGCAACCCTATAGTTTTCAAAAAAAAGGTTGCCCCAATATCTGTTGCAACATTTTAAGTAATTTATGCATCGGTGTTTTGTTATTGCTATAGGCCATCTATGGCGTAGTGTCAACAAGATTGGCAATCCCAAATTTAGATATATTATTGACAAAAAAAATAGTAAATATACAAGAAAAACTAGTAAACCAGTACATATTTTAGCCACTATGATCATATTAATATAAATAAGTACAAAAAAAATGGAAAGCATGAAATTACTGGAGCAATCCTTAGTAGAATAAATGATGTTATTAGTTGTCCCCTTCAGAAGAGTTAGAATCTAACAGAGTATTACAATATTCAATGTCGAGTTTGAGGGCAGTCTTTTTCAGAATGAAATTTGGCAATGCCTTCAACTTTGGACATGAATAAAGAGTCAAAGTAGTCAGAGATGGCATTATCAACAATTGTCTATCTCCATCTACATCTATATCGTTCCATTCTTCCCAATTGTGAAAGTACTCGAACTCTAGAGATGTCAATTTAGGGAACAATGGAACGAATGTTGATGATGATGAAAACATCATCTCCTCCATTGCCAAAAACACAACACCGATGTTTCTAACTCTTAAAATGGTCCACAATTGCAGATATTCAAGGTAAGGCAATTTTCCCAAAGGAGGCAAATTCTCAAAGTTATTCCAACCTTCCAGGCAAATGCTTTTCAGAAAGGTTAGTGAATCAAACCAATTTGGAATTCTTAAGCCCATATTGTTGTTAATTTGGAGGGATTCCAAATATGGAGGCACATTTAAAGCCTCTATTAAATCTTCATCATGTTTCTGACTCATCTCATTTTGATTTTCATCAAGCTGTAAGAACAGTTCAGTTATGTGTTTCTTATCCTTCAATTTTCCTTGCCTAGCATCGTCCACATCACCGGAACCTCATTTTAACCATCTTATCAACAATGATCCTCCGAGCAGATTGAAGTTCTTTAAGTGTTTAAGAGAAAAAGCCTCCTCATCATCAACATCAATGTTTAAAAAGTTCAATCTCCTTAAACCATTTAATCTGAACATCTCCATTGGCCATAGAAAATTTTTATTAGGATTTTCTAGATGCCTCAAGTTGGTTAATCTTCCTATTCCTTTGACAGAGCGTAATCCTGTATTTTCGAAATTCAATATTTGCAAATTATACAATTCCCATACTGCATCTGGTAGCTCATACAAAAAAAATTCCAAGACAAATCAAGTTCTCTTAAATGAATCAATCTGTTTATATTGGATGGGACTTTTACTGTACCACAAGAATGTAATCTTAGTGATCTCAAAGATGTGAACTCATTGAATATTTTCTCCAAGTCTAAGCCCCCTAATGAAATAAGACCGCGCAGCTTTCTCAGATTGTAAAATGAATCAGGACATCGGACTCCATTTTTAAAACAAATACTTAAATGACGTAATGAATTGCAAATTGAGTCATCCAAACTATTCACCTCATCAATCTCTATACTAAGACATTCCTTTCTCAGAAGTAATTGAGCCAAATCATGCACAATATCATGCATGTTACACCAAGTCTTGGTAACTCCACTTGAACCTACCTCTACATTAACATCTTGAAAGAGACACCGCATCACTAAATTTTGGAAATATTCACCACCAAGCATTTCCATTTCTATCGATTGTTTTCCTTCTATGTAACCTTGAGCCATCCAGTGCCTAACCAAATTACCTTTTTCCATCGTATAGTCCTTGGGAAAGATGGCACAATATGAGAAGCATTGTTTTAAATGTGAGGGTAAGTCATAATAACTTAACCATAATGGGCCTACTATGTCTCGTTGAAATTCCTCTAAATCCCACAACTCACTATCTAACACACTCTTCCACTCCATTCTAGAATTTTTAAACTGTAAGAGACCTGCTATTGCCCTTATAGCAAGAGGTAAGCCCTTGCACCTTATTACAACTTCTCTACCGATTCCTTCTAGACTAGCTCTTTCTTGGCTAGACTGTCTAGATAATGCAACCATACAAAATAGCTCCCAAGATTCCTCCTCGGACAACAACCCAACTTGCAATAAATCTGACTCTAAGCAACCCATGATTCTCCCCACATTCTCCTTACGTGTCATTATTAGAACTGTACTTCCTATGTCCACTTTTTAGACAATCTTCCAATTGTTTCCATTTTTTGTGATCTTCATTCCACATGTCATCCAAAACAACTAGAACTTTTTTTCCCTTAATAGACCGTTGAATATTCTCCATTATATTTGGTAAAGAAAATAGGTTTGGGGTGGGACCTTCAAGAAATTCAAGAATTTCTTTAGCAATCCTAATCTCATCAAAGGGATCAGACACACAGACCCAAATCCTTTTATCAAAATGGGTCTTCACTCGTTCATCATTATAGACTAATTTTGCAAGAGTCGTTTTTCCAATACCTCCCATCCCTACAATAGAGATGGGATGGAGCTTTGACCTTCTACTATCCTCAACCAATAACAACTTAATAAGTTTTTCTTTATCGTCCACTCGGCCTTTCACCTCTGATATGTCAATAACAGAGGTCGTTACAAGTCTTTCAACTTGTTCATTATTGCTTTCTACTGATAAGAAGCCAAACTTGTCTTTTTCGCTAGCAATAACATCTAATGTTTCATTGAGTTTTGTAATTTTGGCAGCAATATCGCGACGAAAACCAACTTCACGGAAGAGAAAGCAAGGTGATAGGATGAAAGACCATACCTTCCCTTTAGGTTTACATGCAAAACCATCTCTTTCTATTTCTGATTTCATTATTGTGAAACTCCATTCATCCAACACATCCTCAATCTCATAAGAGACGTCTTTAAGCCTATCAACCCAAAGTTGAACATATGCCTTCTTCCATTTCCTTCTCTCCGCATCAACAAGAACAGCTCTGATGGATTGGAGATTGTTAGCAAGCCTATTCTTTTGCTTCTTGATGCCAACTACAAGTCCAATTTCTTGCTTAACCTCCTTACTTATAGTGGAAATCAGCATATCCAACACTTTCGACACAAGATCATCAGCAACAGCCATTTCAAAGAGGTTGGTGAGAATATTTTGTGAAGGGTGTGTTTCGGTTGATTAGAATAATTGTTTATAATAATGTGATTTAAGATTCTAAATTTATAGTGCAATAAAAAGTAAGAACATTGTTCACTTAGTGTCAAAGAAATGGATTGCTTTGTTCATACTTCATAGCTTTTCTATATTTAATCACATATGCATAACTTGAAATACGAAAATGTCATTTAATTGATCAGAGTTAGGAATCAAACAAGGAAAATAAAGTAAAACAGAGGATAAAGAATAAAGTTCAAAGCAAGAATCTATTGAAGTAATAATCTCATTGAAGTTAAGTAAAAATCTCATTCAAGTTAAGTAAACCTCAAAGCAAGCAGAAAAGTAGGGGGAAAACAACCACAAACTCGCCTTCAATTAGTGTATTTTATTGTATTTGCTTGGCTACTCTATTTCTGTTTTGATCATCGTGTCATGATTGGGTTGCTCTATTTGCACATTTCATACGGACATAAAAGCAACAAAATTGCTAAGTGCCAAATGTGTAGTGTCAATTGAGTTGTTTTATTGCATCGTCCAGCTGAGTTGCATCACTAACTCCAGCAAAACAAACTCGCTCTTAATCAATATTAGTCCCCATACATTATCTATACAAAAGAAACTGTCGCATTTTAATCTCAGACATCTTTTCATGGGAGTATAGTCTGAATCCTTCTGCTCTTGGTTTCCATTCTTAATTACATAAATTCTATTATTAGCTGATTCTGAAAAAGCTTCTTTACTATCAGTTAATTCAATCGCCTCGAGTAGTCTTCATTATCACTCATGTCAGATGAAGCATCTCCATATGTTTCATTCACATATAGGAAGATCAAGAGAATAAGCAAAAATACAGAGAAAGACATTCAATTTATTGCTATCAAGCAAAGCACAAACGATCTACTGTCTTCGTTTAACAATAATGGAACCCTCGGTCACACGCACCATCACAAAGTATATATATAATTTCATTATCAGCAGTCAAGTCTTTAGTCCCGCATTTTTCACAGAATATCTGTCATGAAATAACCAATCGAAGAAATAATATTTCTACTTTACGGACATACCCAAAAACAAAACTGCTAGAAAACAATTGTATTCTGAAAAGCAATTATTCTATTTCTAGGATAGCAAGTAAGAATTCATTTACAAATGAGCTCAAATTCAAATAAAAGAGTTCATCTACATCCTCACTGCTTATCTGTCAGAGTAATTCAAGGACTGAGAACTTTCCTTCAGCACATAGTGAATCAATGTGTTAAAATATAATTCTTATTTCAGATTTTCGTCTGAGAATTTCAGAAGTAGCTCTTTGCAACGCCATCTGTGGCTTTACCTTTTCCAGGCTACAAAAAAGAGAAATGGTTAAGGGAACATATAAGCTTGGCAT